>CAOKZL010002089.1:0-242416 GCA_948472985.1 Iguana delicatissima | reverse complement strand
TATGTATTGGACATTAACTTGAGGGAGAATTTCTAAAAGACTATGTACAGATGGCATCTAAAATGTTTCCAACTATCTTGAAGCTCTGTTGGTGCTGTAGAAACTGAAGTGGTACATTTGCTCATATTGCTGGTACTCTAGTAAAACAGTATTGGATCATGATTGAAACTACCATCAAGAGAATTACAGGCTTGAATCTGCAAGTGGATTCACTCATGATATTCTTAGGCAATCAGATCAGATTTGCAAAAGTGACAAGCAACGCCTGCTGAAATTCTGTCTTCTACATATTTGTGTGTGTGTGTGTGTGTGTGTGTGTGTGTGTGCTTGTGCGTGTGGTAAAGGTGAAAAAAGCACCATTGTGGTGCAATGATTTGACCACTGGACTATGGCCACTTTTGCAGCACCCTCCCATCCCACCATGGGGACAGGAGAAGGACAGGACTACAATGACATTTCTGCGTCATGGTCCTGCTGCTCTACCATCCCCAGGTGGCACAACTGTGGGAGAAATCATTGACGGGTTTTCTCCATCAATGACCTGTGATCACAACACCATTCTGCACTTTCTTGTCCTGTGAAAGAGCAGGAAATGCGATGGTGGCTCTTCCTGCTCCAGCACAGCCTGGGAAAGTACCTGGTTGCACTGCGGAAGGAAGCAGCATGTCCACTGCGCTCCTTTGTGCAGGGAGCCAGTCCCGTGCAGAGGGGAGCGCTGCTGTCTTGCTCCCTTCCCAGCAAAGCCAGACACTGCTGCAAGAAGGTAAGCTGCAGAAAGGGCCTTTGACCTTGGAGACCAGGGTTCAGTTCCCTGCTTGGTCATGGTAATCAACTGGATGACCTTCAGCAATTCACACTCTCTCAGCCCCATAAGTTTGCCTTAGGGTTGCCATAAGTCAAAATAATATGAAGGCACACCACCACCACCGCCACCACCACAACATAAATTTATATTGTGGTAGTACTGCTGCAACTTACCCTAAGTCGGACCATGATCCTAGTGTGTCTCATCCCATGAGTCGAAACAATTGAATAAGAAAATGGCATTAGTGTTAAGTTTTTGTCTGCCCACTAGGTGTCAGAACAGATTTAGATTTCTAATTTTGTTGACACATACTCAGTGATCATTCTTGCAGAGAGTGGAAGTTATCATTGACTTCAGTGACTCTGTCATCCCGTTCAGATTGGTTTGAAGGTAATTATAATGGTGTTAAAACAACAGAAAAGACTGGATTTCTCTGTTTAATGAAGTAATAAATGTAAACTGGCAATTGCCAGGACTTTCACTTCTCTATATCCAGTTTTTGCATCTCTCTTTTCATGTTAAAAATCTCCTCTCCTCTATTTGCATGTCTGATTGTACTTCATTTTCACTGCATATTGCTTTTTCTACTAGTGACTCCATCCTTTCCTGTCAGAACATCGTCTACTGTTCCCTCTGTGGTTCTGTCAGTTACCAAAAATGCTTCTTTTTGGTAACTGACAGTGTCCACCTCCAGTGTGCTGCTCTCAAACAGGCCATCTCTTTGAGAAATGGCAAAGGACTGAACTTCATTCCTGTGGCCAAGTGAGCCCTCCCTGGATTGATGAGACAGTCTGCCATCCCTAGAGTCACTTAAAAATTATAACACAGGAGGGCACCACCCTGCCATACATTCTGATTTCCAAGGATAATCAAAGTGTCCTCAGCAAAAGTCATAAATAGACTTGGTGAAAAGGATTGCCCATCTTGCTGTGCTTTTGTGTAATTCATCATACGAAATGCTGGAGAGCACATTCACACTAGAACAGATACTGCATGTGTGTGGCATAGCTGTAATGTGTACCAATCTTCTGAAGCATTTGAAGGCATTTTAACATAAAATAGCTTTTATTTTTAAAAAGTTATTTACATTTTAAAAGTACTACAGCATCTTTCCTTCTACTCATACAGACACAGAGTGAATAGATCCTGAAAGCTAACAACAACAAATAGCTCTTCAGGCATTCATCATTTGTCACAGAATACAGCTGGTAAGCATCTAATCTAGTCTTTGAAGACAACCCCAGGAAATGACTATTCAGGTTATGACTGAAGACCTCTTAAAGGAGGAAGAGGTGCTGAATTTTTCACTAAAATATACTGATCAGACTGTTTACATCCTTTGCAATGTAGCCTGTTCTTTCCATACAAAGTAAAAGCATATGAAAATAGCACTTCATTGTAAGGACTTTAAATTTACTCTTTACAGTGTAATCAGTGTAATCCCAAATGTTAATCACATCAGCGTTGCTAAGACCACAATCTTCAGTGACACATCATTGAGTGGCAGATTTAGAAAGGGCAAATAAATTAGCTTGTGCTTTCTCATAAAAATACTCACAAACATTAGTTTGATTTCTCCTCACCTCAAAAGACAAGGACTTGGGGATCGGGTCCAAATTAGGTAAAATCACATTTCTTATTAGTTTAGTGACTACTGCTGAAAGCAGGGTATACCCTTTTGCGCCCCCCACAAATGTCTTCCTTATGTGGCAGTTAAAAAAACTGAAGGCACAATGTATTAAAGCTGAATTTTATGGTAACAATGTTCATTAATAATTTGGATCTCTTTGGGTAGATTATTACTCAGACTCAAATTCTTGGCAGATCATAAATGAGCTAAGAGCAGTTTTTAGGACCAGACAATATTAGAAACATGGTTGCTAACTAATTAAAATAGTCCAACTATCTGGTTGTTTGTTTTAGAGTCAGCATGGGTATGAATTTTAGTCTCAACATGCGTTCCTTAAAGGTGTTTTTACTTTTTAGGATTTAAAGACTAGAAACTGAGGAGTTCGATTTATGAAGTCTGGAAGACTCCTCAACATAGTGTGTTCTCAGTCTTTGGTCCTTGAGGTTTTTATTTCAGTTACTATAAGTTCTAGCCAGCATGGCCGGTGGTAAGGGATTTGGAGAGCTGAAGTACAAAGTACCTTGATTTCCAAGGTGTAGAGTCATTTTCTTAGTCTTGATAACTATTTCCTTCCTTTTCAGCTTCCTCTGTTGCCTGATCTATTTACCTGGCCTTTGAAGGGGAGTTATTATATCCTTCTTTGTTGTAATCATCTCCCCCCGCCTACATGGATACTTTAATCTATTTCACAAGGCTGAGCTAGATATGATTCAAAGTCACAGATGCCTTCCCAACCAAAAGCAAACAAACATTACTGAATAAGTTACTGAATAAGTGCCACATCTGATTTGGCCCTCATGCCATCAGTTAGCTGCTTCCATTAGGTCTGCTGAAAAGGAATAGCCATGGTTCATGGGTAGAATGCCTGCTTGGCAGGCAGAAGTTCCCAGGTTCAATCTTCACCATCTCTAGGGAAAGAATTCTGCCTAAGATTATGGAGAACTGCTCTCAATGCATGCTGAAATACTGGGCCAGATGGAGTAGTAGTAGAATCTTCATATGTGAGCGGCACTGACAGACAGCCTCATTACTGGCTACCGTAACTTTTCTGCAGAAGTTTCTTAGCAATCAAATAGCCTGTTTGGTTTCTTCACCAGAGAAGAGACTTGCCTGTCATAGAATCAAGGAACACTTCTAACAAAGGCATCCTGTATTGTATTTCACTTTAAAACAACATGCCACAAGTTTAATTAATTGTACCAGTCCTTTTTTGCTTTTTGTAGCTATTCTGACATACTAGAATGGATAGACAGTTATGCTACTAAAACTACTTTTACAGCAACTCAATACTGACCCTAATAGTTTTGCCTCAACGCCAGCAACAGGGCTCTACTGCAAGTTTGCTTGCGGATCCAGTTGCAAAGTCTGCTGGAGTCGCTTTTCTTTCTTGGCTGGTAAAATGAACAACCAGTCAAACCCAGAGACTCAAAAAGAAATGTTGTTATTTTGTGTTCCAGCGTCAGACAGTGTTGCACCCTGAGAAGTAGTGCTTTAGTCAAGTTTGATGATATCAGGCCTTGTTAGTACTTGGAAGGGAGACCGCCAGGGAATGACTAGCTACTGTTGGCTATATTCAAAGGAAAGTAGTGGCACACTTTCTCTGAATAAATGTCCCCAAACCCCTAGGATAAGGTCATCATAAACCAGAGTTGAATTGAAGGCAGAATAACAATGGACAAACAGTGATTCTGAGAATGTTTACGCTGAAAAAGGAAGTGTGCTGATGACAGGAAGCAAAGGAAAAGCAAATCTGGACCTGCAAAGTTCTGAGGCAAAACATGCATTAATAAAGGGCTGAATTAGTGGGAGATGCAGGTCTGAGACTGCATGGTATTCCAAATCCTGTGCCAAGTGTCTGAAACAAAGATGAGAGAAAACAGGGGTTAGATTACTAAAGTAAATAATACATACGTGCTCACAAAAATCACTTGTGTGTATTGAAAGATATACAACCTAGCTATAGCTTGGAAATATTGACCATGGGCTGAGGGATTCTGGGAACTGTAATTATAAGAAACTGTTCCAGGCTCTGAACCTAGCAAAGTAATACCTGTTCTTTTCTTTAAAAAATGAAAGTAAAGCTCTGTCTTCTTTTTCTCTTCTAAATAGGGCTTTCCTGGTCTGTGTTTGTATCTCAGATATACCATCTGGATATTGTCCTCAGCACCTGTCCTCTATGTCCCTTGTCCAGGTCACCATCAGAAAGAAAGTTCTCAAAGTAATCAGAGTGTAATTAAGAGAGTCACGTCCTCTGATCCCGCTCAACACAAAGTAAGAATTGGGGCTGTGGGAATTCTTCCATTAGAGCTTCTTGTATCGGACTGGTTTCTTATTTCTTTCTGAAAGACCCATTCTCAGCCACTCTTCCTAGGACATGGCAGCTTCCAGTCAATCCATGTGGATGCCCAGGTATGCTGCCACATGCTGAGGCAATTACATGAAATCTAACATCGTATCTTGCAGATACTGAAGATTGCCTTGTAGCCTGTGCTTCTGACTTACAGGCTGAAGTAGCAAAGATCTGTTTAAAAGCTCATCCATACCGACTTCATCATGTGGCATCAGCATGTTACCATGTCACCCAACTCAAGACATGGAAGCACAAGTGCAGAGGTAGAGTAGAGGATTGTCAGTGGATTTTGGGAGGCTTCAAAGGAACTTAGAACCAAGACTCTGGGGTTCAGGCTCTCTGAAAGACTCTGTGTGTATATGTGTGCGCGCACACATGCATCTTCAGGTCACGATGACCATATGAATTTCATAGACTATACCTCCTCAAGCTTTCATAGACCACACCTACTCAAGTTTTAAGACTGGTGGGGGTGGGGCTTTCTCTCAGTCCCATCACTGTCAGAGGCACTTTTGGTGAAGACATGGGAGAAAGCCTTCTTGGTGGCCACTCTCAGATGATGGAATTCCCTCTCAGGCTTGTTTGGCACAGTCCCTGTTTTCCCACTGGCAGGCAAAGGCCATTTCCGCATTAAGCTGTTATAGTGCTATTATTCCACTTTCAACATCCTATGGGACCCTGGAGTTTGCATTTGAGGGAGTGGCCTTTGAGGCCCCTCTCTAAAATGCAGACCCCAGGATTCCATAGGATGTTGAAAGTGGAATAACAGCTCTGTAACAGTCTAGTGCAGAAATGGCCTCAAAGACCTTTTTGTTTAGACTAGACCTTCGGCCGTTAACTGCTTGTCGCAGGAGGGCCTTTTAAAAATCTTTTAAAACTTTTATCTTCTAACTTTTGTCATCATTACTATGTTTTACATGTGTTTTAAATTGATTTAAATCAGGGATTTTAAAAAATAGGATTGTTTAAATACCGTTTTTAACATTTTTTATTATTATGTTTTTATCTGGATGCTATACTCTCTTTTAACCTATGGTGCAAGCCAGCTTGGGTCTCATGCCAGGAAAAGGATGAGTATAAATTAAATGAATAAAATAAATGTGCACACTCTGAGAGAAAAGGAGTAGGGTGCATTGAAGATTTATATTGTTTCTGAGGCATTTATCTATCTTTTTTTCTTTTTTTAAAACTCTTGTGGCCCCAAATGGGGTTTTCTTGGCAGTCTTACGGCATGAATGCTGGCTGCTTGGAGGAGCTTGGGAAGAATCCAGCAAAGGCTCAGGAAATTCTGCACGATCTTCAAGCAAACAAATGGATTTTTGAGAGCTTTTATTTTGGTTTGACACTCTTCTTTCACATGGAGACAGAGCACTGTGCAGTTTTTGTTCTTGCTGTTAACAGAGAAAGAGTTGCTTTTTTTCCAGAGAATTTCCAATTTGTTTGCTCAGGCTGCCAAGTTATAAGGGCAAAGGAGTATACAGCAGGAGTGTTTTTGTACTTTGCTAGTCTGGCTATTTAATCTCCTAACCTTGTCTTAAAAGCACTTATCTTTAAAAGGTGTATTAAAGAGATATGCACCCGTGCATATCTCTTTAATACAGCTTTTAAATACAGTTTCCTATTATCCTTCACATCAACTTCCTGTGACATTCAGTGGATATTGAATGTACAGCCTGAAGAACAGGAATGGTTCAAAGGGGGAAAAAAGAAGCATCTTTTCCCATAGGCCACCCACAGTCTCATAGAGAGAAGCTATTTGTGCATACTGTGTAGCATAACTTGTAGTGTACTAGCACATATTAGTTTTGTGGACTGGCATCATACTCTCTTTGGGGACTGAAAGCTGCAAAGGCTCACCCACTGCTGCAGTTAGATTCACAGGGGCATGCTCAAGTGTAAAGTTTAGGGAAATTATTTTCTGACTACAATTGCTGGCCTTTCAAGCCACCCTGTTGGCTGGTGGACTCAGGGAGTTGTAGGTCCAAAAAGTAACTTTTCCAAGCTCTGCTCAAATGGCATATCTGGCATTGTTAATACAAGCTGTTTCCCCACCATGTGTGAAGATTATTTTATTAAACTGTAAAATGTTTAGGAGTATTTGAATTGTTTTATTTGTAATGTCAGGTATTATCTATTTTGAGTGCAAAATTTGTATTTTTTCTTGTGTTTTTCTTATATATTTGTTCTCATTTGTATTGTGTATTGTGTATTTTTTGTTATCCGTATCTTATTCTTTTTTGTATATATTACATAATTTTTTTTTAAAATGGTGCATCTAGCATTGTGCATTTTAAATAGAAAACATAAGAAATTATAATTTTATTGAAACACTGAAGCACTGGGTATCTAGACATTCGTATCCTCACAGAACTTAAGTGTGTATCTGGAGTCCTTCTCTGGAAGTCATGGCACTTAACCACATCTGAAACTGAATCAAATAAATATACAGCCTCCAATTGTCCCAATGTGACAGGGACACTATGAATCATTACTCTATCATTCCACTTTTTTCCCCAGCTGCTTTTAAAATATTCCCATGTCTCTCTTTTCTCCCACTTTCCCCATTGCCTTCAGCTTACTTCAGTTGCTCCAAACTGAGGTCAAAGTGCAAAAGTAGTTTGTACTCAATTAACTCAGTTGGGGGAGAGGAGAGAATCGGTGGCATCTTGCCCCTTCCAGTAGGCTCAGGCAAAAGGAAACTGCTGTAGCCCCTCCTGATTCGCTTGTTCTTCCTCATGAATAACTTTGGCCATCTTGACCACACACTGATGCTGCTTAGCCACACATGTTCTGGTTCATCTATGAAATGCTGGAGGGTATATAGATAGTATACATATATCCTGAATATGGAGGGCTATGAAATGTGGTAGGTAAGCTTGGAAGAATGCCTTTTCTGATGTTACTGTTTGTAATTTGGTCAAGCTCATAGGACAGTGATTGCTCAGGCAAGCAAGCAGTATCAAAATGGCAGAAAGGCACAGGTTCTAAATACTGAAAATGCAAGCAGTGCCTGACCTTTGGGTTGCAAGTACAGAGTGGTGGTGGATCTAACCAATTTGACTTCCAAATATTGTAATATTTTATCTCTGTCCTAGGGATGGGCAACAGAGCCACGGACAGGAGCTATTTTTTGCCCATGCACTCACTCACCACCAGGCTGCAGGGGCCTGTTCTTCCATGGGCAGAAGTGATGTTATGTCACTTCTAGTTCAGGTTTCAGACTCCTGTTACCCTGTTTCTCTGGGGTCCTGAGAAGGATGCCCAAATGACCAAATATTAACACAAAATTGGGGAAATCAGCTCAGAGCACTGCCTTAGCTTTACAAGAGGCAGGGTAACATCAGCAGGACCTTTTGCTCTATGTCTACAGAGTCAAATCAGTGAGCCAAACAAATTCAGGAAAAAAAACCCAATTAATGTTTTATTGAAAAGTAAACAAATAAGACAATAATCACACCACTAACTAAATAAGAAATAGGAAAATAGAAATGAATTCAGGAATAAGCAATACGACCTGATCCTGTAGTCCTGAGCAGCTGAAGACAATGAAACTTCCTGGGGAGCTCGCTATGCAAAACTGGCAACAAGGCGGTGTAAAACTCAAAAAGCAGCTCACTGAACTATCAAAACCAGGGGTTTTTATAAAGTTGTGCCTGTGATTCATGTCATAAACTTTGAGAACAAAGTTAACTTTGAAATGCACCAAAAGGCTTAGAAGTGGATCAAAACATATCAATCATGCAGCCCAAGTGTCAATCAATGGACACTTTTATTTATGGGCGCAAATCAGGTATCTTGTGAGATGAAAGGCCAGATCCCTAATCAACAGTTAAGGCTCTGAAATGCCCACCTGGGAGAGGGGAAGTTGGAATTCCCGTCATTAACCAGCTGCTTCCTTGTGCCTGTGTTTTTCTCAGGATCCTGGCAAACATAGCCAGGGTGCATGGAAAGGTCAAATTATTTGATATCACAAAGAGATATCTAGTGCTATCAAAGCTTTATGCCTAAATCAGTTACACTCACTTCTCTATCCCTGCCCCCACAAGCCACACTGGAAGAATATTTTTGTATACTTCTTTTTCAATTTGACATACTGGGTTCTTTATCTCTGGTCTTCACATTCTGTGATAGGAGGAAAGCTGTGTTTGCAGAGTTCGCTGAGTACAATGCTGATGTCACTGTGTCACTTTATATCACTGTGATGTTCCTGTCTGAATTTCCATCAGCCAAACCAGTGATTGCTTCAGTGTCCTTTCTCAAATCCCACATGTTCCTATCTGAACATGTTCTGGACATTCCCCTTGCTATGGTGGCATCTATCTCAGACAGATAAACATGTCCTACCACTACCTCACAACACCAAGGAATATGAGAGGAACTAGCTAACAGGCTGTGTGTCTGGGAGAGTAATATGTAAACATGCTGTTATGTGCCTTAAAGTACTTTTTGATTTATGGCAACCCTAAAGGGTTTTCTGGGGGCTAAGAATGCATGATGCACCCATGGTCACCTAGTGGGTTTCCATGGTCAAGTGGGGAGTCAAATCCTGGTCTACAGGGTCTTAGTCCAATGTTCAAACCACTATACCATGCTGGCTGTCGCACCACACTGGCCAGATTGTACACATATTCTACCTCATACACTTAAGATAACTATTTACAAAGGCCAAGAAAGCTAGAATAGCCAACAAATCCAAAGTGATGCTGGATTTATGTTAGCCTAGGCAGGTGAGCAGGTGGCTACTTTCTTGTACCTTTCTTTTGGCATGACCAATCTTCTCTTCCCATTGCTTCCAATGAGAGAGAGAACTGCAATGTTATCTGTGGCCCTTTCCACATGGGGGAAAGAAACCGCGAAAAAACGCTACTCACCCGACTTCTTCAGCAGCCAGGGGAGTCCGTCAGGACGAGGAGCAGTGCGAGCTCGTCGCTCCACACTGCTCCGGCGTCCAAAATGGCAGCTTCCGGTTGGTGGAGGCTCTCCACCAACCGGAAAAGCTTGCCAGCCTAAAGCCCGCCCCCGGCAGATCTGCAGGCGTGCACTTGTGCACGCCTGCAAATCTGCACCAGAGCGCGGGGACGGAGCGACACGGAGTTGCGCGCTCCGTGCTTTTTAAAAACCTCTAAAAAGAGGTTTTTAAAAAGCACGCTGTGTGACCAGTTCCGGTTGCTCTGAACCGGACTGAGGTGCGGAACTACAAAATGTAGCCCGCCTCAGTCCACTCTACGGTGCAGAAGACCTCCATCGGAGGTCACTCTTCACTGTTTTAATAGCCCGGTGCGGAAAGGGCCTGTGAGACTAGCATTCCTCCTCCGTACTCTCCAACATTTCACAGATGAAAACCAGGGTACCTGTGGCCAAGCAGCATTAATGTGCGATCAAGATGGTAAAAGTTATTCATGAGGAGAGGTTACAGTAGTCTGCTTTTGCCTGAGCCTGTTGGGAAGAGTAAGATCCTCCCCCCAATCTTCTCTGGCTGCTGCTAACTGAAGACAGACTAACCTTTGCACCTATTCAATTTCAAGCAAATGAAGTACATGGAAGAAGAAGGGGGAAAGCAGAGGAGGAGAGAGAAACTGGGACATTTTGAAAGCAGCTGAAAAACGGGACAACTTTAATTGGATGAATTGGGACTGTCCCTGCCAAATTGGTTGCCAGATCTCAGGACCTGGCCCTGAATCTCTTGTTTTTGTGGGTTGTCTCAGGCAGGAGATGAGAATGCAAATTCTCCAGGCTTTTTTGGGGTGGGGTGGGGTGGGGTGGCTTTGGGCAAGAGGAAGGGGTTGTGTGCAGATCTCTATTACAGCTAATACAGCAGCAGCTTGCTGTAAGTGCAAGGATTCGTTTTTTGTTGTTTTTTCCTGATGCAGCTTGCTAAAATTCTTCTCTCCCAGTCATTGTGGTGCCAGGGCTCACCTTCTGCCCTGCAGCTACCTTCTGGCTAAAAGTAAGTAGGCTAGATTCAGTACTCTTTATCCCTAAGTAGGTGAAAAGGAATACTCCCCCTTTCCCCTTGATCTGGGGACAGCCCTTTAGCTAAGATTTCTGTCTCATTTTCCAAATAGGAAATGTGCTCTCTCTCTCTCTCTCTCTCTCTGACAAGCTGTGAGCAACTGTGGTCGATACTTAATGTGCCACACTTAATGGCATCACAAGAGACCATCGCTAGATTTCATCTTATGCTCTGAAAACCCCAATGCCTGGAACAGTCCTGATCTGGCAACCCTAACTGGAGATTTTACCAAGGAAATGGGAGGTTTTTGGATTCACAGGATATAAAAGTCTCCCATGATCGGCATCCCCATGCCCCTTGGGAAAGTTTAGTTTGGGGCATAAGCTTTCAGGGTCCCCAGGCCTGTGTGGTAATTTTCCCAGGTTCAGAACATGCATTTTGCTTACATGCATTCTGCTTTACATTTTGCTTACTTCTGTGGAAATGTGCAGCTGACATATTGCCAAAAGCACTATCAGGCTTGCACCAGTACGAGCAGTGCTGGCTCATGCAGAAGACATCTTTTGTATCCTGCTATTTACTCTAGCCATGGTGAAGGTGAGAAAAAGCAGCAGCAGCAGAAGAGAAAATTGCTCAAGGTTATCTGACACCCTTGTGGTTGCTGTACCTAAAGTGATCTCCAAATGTTAGACCTCTTTGTTTAAATCTCTTCCCTTTATCTGCACACAGCAGACTAGTAGTATCTTATCTACAAGGCTTATCTTGCCACTGTGAACCTTTCTCTATCCTAACTGAAAGGATTATCATGGGGAACACTGATGTGTTTATTTCATCAAAAAAATTGTTTATCTTGTCTTTTTTTTCCTCCTCAGTAGCATCCCTGTGGCTTCAACAAGAAAATGTAGGGCTTAAAAAGTTTTTTTTTAATTAAACCCAACAATAAATATGAAGCAAATACCTAGTAAGTCAAAGTCTTCCTAAAACAGGAAGGCCTTGAGTTAAGAAGGAAATGTTTTCTGGGAGGACTGTCCAACGGTCCCGACAACCAAACAACAACACTGAGGTTGGCTACTGGTTCCCAGTAAATTTCTTAATTACAGAGCTCGATCAATATGCTTGAGTTATAGACTCCTGAACTCCAACCAAAGTTGAAAGTTACCCACTATCATAGGGTCAAACTAGAAAATCTGTATTTTTTTTTAAAAAAAGAATGTTCCTGGGAGTGATAAAAATGCCTGATTGTCATAGCATATGCTTATCATAGTGTATGTTTTTTCTTTCTATATATCTCTCATATTTAGTTTGCTTTGTTTTGTACTTGTTCACTGGAAGGTAAACACAGGCTTAATTTGCAACCCTGATTGCTGAGGCATGCGTCTCTGAGGAAATGCTATTATGGGAAGGAAAATTGATTGATCCTAGGGATTACACTTTCCCTCAACATCTAGTATAATGTCTAGTGGACAGTTTCCTAATCGCACATATATATGATGTTGGGTAGTGGTAAATTTAGTTTGGGATGCAGGGATGTATATTAATGTTAGACTTGATTCAGATATTTCACTCAAATCATGCATTGGGAACTACAGGGGCCCCTTGACTTTTGTGAGGGCTTGGGGCACAGAACCCTTGCGCAAGTCAAAAAAACATGAATAACTCTCCCTTGCACAAGTGAATGCTCTCCCTCCCATTCCCTTCCAGGGCTCCCCACTCATTCATTTGGGTTTCACCTGGGCATGCTGCCTTCCAGGTTCCTGGGCAATAGGGAAGTGAATGGGAGGGGGTGGAAGCTGTACGTGCGCACAGTCCCCCCCCAATTCACTTGTGTTTCACCTGGGCATGTTGCCTTCCAGGGTCCTGGGCAATAGGCAAGTGGATGGCATGGGTGGCAGCTGCACATGCTTGCTTTCGCCCCCCATTCACTTGTGTTTCGTTTGTGTGTGCGGCCTTTCAGGCGTCCGGGCAATAGGCAAGCAAATGGGAGGGGCAGCAACACTACCGGAGAAGGCAAGCATGAGGGCCTGCCCCCTGCTATTTATTTGCCCTTTGCTCAGGTCTGTGGAGGGAAGAGATGCACACCTGGGCAAAAGGCATAGGAATGGGAAGAGGAAAATTGGGGGAGGCTAGCAGGCGCCTCGCAAATGATCAAGTTCATAAAGGTCAAACCTGCAAATGTGGAATTAGGACTGTGTAACTAATTTCAGCATCATAAGTAAATGTAAGGCAGTGGCAGAAGGCGTTGCGGAGCTTCTCCAAATAATCCAAGACCACGGGCTGGCACATGTTGTAGGCGGTGGCTCTAGCCAGCATGTTGAACTGAGTCTAGAACAAAAGGGATGCCAGGGAATCTGGAAGAAAGAGGCATTGTGCACTTGGCAACTGTCCTCTTTGGAATTCAGAGCCTATGTACTCAGCAAGCTTCCATGGCATGCTAAAAGCAGCAGACCACATTCTACAATACCTATTACAAGCAATTTTTCTTGGTTCCACATCTTTCAAAATATTTTTCAACATGAGCTTTTAAACTGGATTCAGATGTAAATATGTTCATGTAAAAAAAAAAATAGCTGTGGAAATTGTGTTCCTCATTCCCTCTTTTTCACATTCCCTCAGTTCCCTGAAAATAATGCACAGAGCACCAGCAGCCCTGCTGTATGGGGTGAGCAATGATATTTGGGAGCGGGGGATTCCTGAAAATCAGAAGAATCTTGCATGAATGTGGCCCTTCAGTCTAGGGAAAGCAGAGCCTGGATCTTTTGTCTTATAATTAACACACATTACTTTCAGTCACTACCTTGCTCCAAGTATCCTTGCTAGTCATTTTTGCCCTGTTAGAAACTCCTAAGATAGGGCATCCTGAAATGACCACACTAGTAGGATGCCAAATTCCTGCTGTGCATATAGCAGCTGTCTTTTTGACAGCAACAAGTGTTACTGGAGGCAGCTATTGAGAAGTGAAACTGCTGTGTGCAAAACCAGTTTAAATTCTATTGCAAAAGCTTTTTAACAAACCTCATTGAGTAAGCTAACATGGATGTCAAACCAACCTAATAAACTCTGAGCTTATTCTTATTCAGGGAGCCAGGGTCACAGTCCAACACTCAACCCATTACACCGTGATGGCTCTCAGATTAGCTCTTTCTGTAGTGAAAAATGCATCCTGACAGCCTTAGGCCCTAGTTGTGAACATGTTTTTCATCAGGTGATGAGTCTGATGCTTGTACAAGCAGGTAATATTGACACTCCAGTGTTGTTTCTCCCTATTTCATTCACTTTGTGACCACTGTTAGTAGTAGCAGCAATCATGCACATTGTTCTGTGCTTTGTATCCAAATACATTTGCACTGAACTCCAAACTTGCTATTACTGTGGATCTAGCTAGTGTCAATGTAAAAAGGTTTGGATTCATGTACTGATCTTCCCAAATAGTACTTGACTCCCCCCCCACGCCCAGCTATGAATGGTATTCATTCATGCACTTATAAGATGAAATAAGGAGTAGTCCCAATGATACCTTTGGGATGGTTAGTAACCGCTTCATGGTGATCTCAATTATTAAAAATTGAGTCTTCTATTTACTTTATTCAGGCCTCCATATCTCAGTGATGCCAGAGTTGGAAAGAATGTGGAGAACTGGCTTTTAGACAAGACAGTTTGTTGGGAGAAAAGTAACCATCCAACCACACAGTATTGTTGGTAGCTTTGACTACAGTCTAGAAATATAGCCCTTGATACTGTCTTGATTTAAACTCTGTTCCTGAGTAATTATTCCCAGGATTGGAACCTTCAAGTTTTAACAGGTAAGCAAAGTTGACTCACTACTTTGCCTTCTCCCAGTCTTGAACAATACTGTTTGACCAGTTTCGGCTGCAATACATTAACCATCCATTATTTAAAAGGGAACATGATAAAAAGAATGTTGTTTTGATTTTTTTAAAAAAGGTTACCCGATGAGAATAGCAAAAAGTTGATTTCAGAAGGCCTCATGCTTGACCTACTAGCAATCAGGATGACACATAAATTGTAATTATCTTGTATATTAAATGATGCTGTAATGACCTTATAATTGTCATTGAAGCTGCTACTGATGGATAATTTTGGTGGCATTCTTTTCCATGTGCTGCCTAATGAATCTGCATAGGGAGACCCATCTGTTCCATTGAAAGCTGGATGTATTACAGCCTTGTTATTGCCTCTCATTTCCATAATGAACAACCAAGGAGGCAAACAAGCTGAGGAGACAGATAAAGGCTGCTCATAATTTTGACTGTGCAGTCAGCAGGGAGGGAGGTGGCTAAGAATATGGTAGCTAAGAGTGTCAAATAAACAATATTGTTGATTCTATTAAGAAGCTTGAGATAAATATTAAACTGAAAATTTAATCAAAGCAGCCAAGTTTCTTAGGTTTTTCTCAGATACAAGTTCAGAGGCTTGCACTCACATTTCAAACATGAAGTTCTTACTCTGATTACAGCTAGGATGGCCAACATTATCTTCCAAACTAACAAGACCATATGGGATAATGCTGCCAATAGGACCCAGCAAAACTAGAGGTAAAACATGTTGACAATATGCAAGGTTTCTTGCATTCATACGAGCATAGTCAAGGATCAAAGCAGGAATACGCTCTAAAGGAAAGAAAACCAAAGTAACAGACAGTATACAAGTTCAGCTAATTTTGCATGAACATCTATCCAATGGTTTCTTATGTCCCCAATGGTATAAGTCTTAAGAGGTGTTAACTAACCCTGATGGGGACTGAAAGGAAGTGGCTTTGCTAAAGGTTTTGTAGGATGAATGATATCACAGTGCACTGTAAATATTAAGCCCAACAACTCAACACTACTGTTGCTATATCCCTCTTTCAGTATTGGAAAGTGATAACACAATAAGCTGTACTTCAGCCCCCTATTATTTTTGATTCTGAAGCTCTTACTGTATAACACGAGCTATACTCCAAACCTTTTGGCTCATGAATGAGAACACAAAAAACATTTTAAATGCTTTATTATTCTTAGGACAATATCCAACATTGCAGAAGAAAACAGCAGCTCACATGGTGGATCTACTTCTGCCTATTGTCATTTCTGAAAAACTACTGTAGAAGGCCAAACACTGTCTTCTAGGGCTGCCAAAGGAAGGTGGAAATTGCTCCAAATTGGGTAGAGGAATCTTGCACCCGTTGAACAAAATTCCAAAATTTTGTGATTCTACTCCACTCCCCCCCCTCCATTTCCGCTGATACAATAGGCCTAGATCCTGCACTGGACATATAACTATGATATCGTGGCTGTGCTCTGTCTCCTGATCCGATCCCACTCCTATCGTAAACTCTCCTTAAAATCCAAGCAGCCATAATTAGGGACATGTTGTGTTATGTTGTGCTGGCAAGTGTGGAGCTGAAGGATGACATGTGCAGTCTCATCCTGCTAGTCAGCAGCAGTGTGAAAAGCAGAAGCAGTGAGTTTGTCGAGGTCTTTTGCAACTCCTCACTGCATCACAGCTTGTTGGCAGTAGAGGGCTGAATATGTCGTTCTTCAGCGTTCTGCTTGCTTGCTGGTGTCAGAGAATGCCATAAGTTGATAAAGCTGCCTCAACCATAGGATGGGTCTGGGGGGCATTTGTAGTTGTGGCAATGGTGTCACAATCATAAATGTGAATACCAAACAGTTATGAGCCTAGCTTTGTCCTTGTTTGCCCTCAAGTCACTTCCAGCCAACAGCAACCCTATCATGGGTCTTTCTTGGCAGGATTTGTTCAGAGTGGGCTTGCCTTTGCCTTCTTCTGAGACTGAGGGACTGTGACTTGCCCAAGGTCACTCAGTTGGGTTCCATGGTCAAGTGGGGCACTGAACCCAGTTCTCCATAGTCTTAGTCCCCCACCCAAACCACTACACCATGCTGGGTCTCTAAGCTTAGCATACAACATCATAGCTGCCTAATAGGATGCCAGACACAGTCTTCTGAAGATGGAATAAAACTTTTAATACCACTTTAGCTTTATTGTGGCATCCATTTTGAGGAACCAATCCCTATATGTGCTACAACAACAAATCAAAATATATAGAATGGTGGCATTGCTGTGCTTAGGATGGCTTAACTAGATCTCCTAGCCAACAACAAAAATTAAAGATGTAATACTGAAAGTGTAAAAGGCTTTGATCTCACTGGCTTTCAATTTCATCACAAGATGAAATTTGAAAGAATGGACTCACTGATTTCCTCCACTTCTAAAAACCCCAAACAGTCTAATGTTCCTTTCCCTGGTACCAATTTCCACAGTGCTGGTGCAACTGCTTCTTCCCTTCAGGTCTGAAAAGCTGATGCTTCCTGAGAGCCCAATCCCATCATAGTTAATGAACTCACGGATGGATTTGACAAAGTCCTAAAAATGATGGAAGACATTTGCCACCTTGAGACCAGCATGGGGCTGATTCAGAGGAGAATTTCTAAGAACAAGAAAAGACAGAAGAGCCTTCCCAAGTAAAGCCAACACTCATCTAAAAAAGCCAACTAGGTCTGCCTGGCACCTTCTCAGAATCTGGTTTGGATTCTTCTTTATTGTTTACCATGTCAGGATTTCCAGCCAATGAAGAGGTACAAGCAGCTCCCAATGGATTCTGCATCGCAGCAAAAGATCAAGATGTAATGATTTTCTGGGCAATCCTCCAACTTCAGGCAATTTCTACGAAACAATTCCTCTCTGGCTGGGCCATTTGTCCACAAAGAGACCAAATCTCCTCTTAGCAAGACATAAGAATTGTGCTTTTGAAACAGGGTGTTTCAAATAAGTTCTGGTAATGAAAAAAAGAGCGTTGTTATATGTCAAATGACTCATAGAGTTGGAAGAGACCCCAGGGGCCATCCAGTCCAACCCCCTGCTATGCAGGAACACACTTCAAAGCACTCCCAACAGATAGCCTCTGCTTAAAAACCTCCAAAGAAGGAGACTCCGCCACACTTCCAGGCAGCATATTCCACTGCCGGATAGCTCTGTCAGGAAGTTTTTCCTAAGGTTCAGGTGGAATCTCTTTCCTGCATTTCCTGAATCCATTGCTCCTTGTCCTAGTCTCTGGAGTGGCAGAGAACAAGCCTGCTCCCTCCTCAACATGACATGCCTTCAAATATTCAAACATGGCTACCATGTCCCCTCTTAACCTTCTTTTCTGCAGACTAAACATCCCCAGCGCCCTAAGGCGTTCTTCATAGGGCATGGCTTCCAGACCCTTCACCAGTTTGGTTACCCTCTTCTGGACATGCCCTAGCTTGTTGATATCCTTCTTGAATTGAGGTGCCCAGAACTGGATACAGTATTCCAGATGAAGTCTAACCAAAGCAACTATATGGCAACTTGTAAAGTTTTCTGGATGGGGTATTTAACTCCTCAAGAGTTTACTTAAACATCATAGTTGGGATGTCAGTGGACAAGAACTGCTACAATAGTTCCTTCAGCTTGCTTTTGGTAGCACAGCTGTGAACTAATGCCTAGACATGATGGTCTCCATTTGTTGCCAGGTTTTTGCTTCTGTTCAAGCAAGACCTCATGAAACAACTTACTGTGGATATACCTTTAGCATACAGTATTAATCAGTTTATGCTGAAGATGCTAACTTTTCTGCAGCTTCATCTGATGGACATTCAGACTATTTAACTGAATTCATCTGACTCTTTCTGGGTTGGAGGCCGAGCAGGCTTCAGTCCAGAATTATGGATAGGCAGTTGTATCATAATCTGGCATTTATGCTGGCCACCTCTATTGATAAAAATCAGATCTCATCCTAAAGGTAATTTTTTCAAACTGAGATGATGTAGCTCAGTTTAGTTGTACTTGATTTCATATTTTTACAAGAAGTAAACAGAATAAGTTGAGCAGTAACAAGACAGTTTGAATTCTGATCCAATACAGCATTCTCCACTCTGTCACAAGTGCTGTTGAATGAACCCATGAACCTGAGCTTGAATGAAGACAGTCCCATCCTTCAGCAGTCCAGATAAAGGAAGCTCAGCCTTGTCAGCTGTCACAAATCTGACTCTGCAGTTTCATGAGACTGTAATTTTTTTCATCCACATGGCTGGTTTGTTCAAGCAGCCACTGCCTCTCTTGTCCATCCACAATCATTCTCAGTGTCACTTCTTGAAATATATTATTAACTCCTACCTGGACAGTGCAGAAGATAACCAAAATTAACATTATTTTCTAGAATAAAAGCGTGTTCAAATACAGATAATTATTTATCACACAAAAGGTATCTGTTACCACACCTCTTTAAAATGAATCTTTTTGAACATGCTAATACTGGTTTCATTTTCCAATCCAATTTTAGCCTCAAAGGTGGTGAGCCCAAGATGTGTCACTCCTACAGAACGAGAGATTAGAAATAAGCTGCTTGTCATATCTGTAAATGTCACTTTCATTTGGAGATGGGCGATAAGTCAGGAGAAAAGTGTATTCCTGTTCATCCCCTGACATCTCCAGACAGGGATGGATTCCTCTCCAACACTTCAGAAAGCAACTGCTAGGCAGTACAGGCAATGTTGAGCTAAAAATACTGCTAGTCTGACTCAATAGAAGACAAGGTCTTATGCTTCTACTGTAGTGGTTCTCAAACTTTTTACCCTCTGCCTCTTTACACATACATGTGGATGTCGCACCCCCCTGCTCAACATCACACCACATCCCATCCTACACTTCTCTGTCTCTGTCGCAGGCCCCTCCTGTCACACAAACTCTCTGTCTTAATGCTGAGCTCTCATGCTCTCAGCCCCCTCTTTTTACTGCCCTCCTCTCCACCTGGTCACTGAGGGGCATAGGCCTGCTGTGCCAATAATAGTATGTTCCAAGAAAATGAGTTGGAAAAGCATTAAAAAGGGAAAGCTGATTTCTGAGCTGTCTGATGTTGGAAGAAGGCATAATGGGGAAAGATGTTTTGTGTAACTCTTCTGCTGGGGCCAATCAATCCGCACGCATGCACACACACACACACGAGCTTGCCCTTCTTTTTCACACTTGCTGCACTTGCAGGAGGACTTTTCTTGCAACCTCGCTTAAGCAACTATCACACCCCCCTTAGTGTCCCGCCCCACTTCTCTACTGTTTAAGGCAAGTGATATCCCAATACTCTTAGTAAAAACAAAATGCCTGACCTGTGAATAAGGTATCCTTAAAGAAAGACTGGGGAAAAGGTCTTAGAACAGGTCTAAGCAACCCCAAAAGCCTCACACAGATGTATTCTTCTTCCTTTCTTTTAATGTTTATTACACTGTCTGCAACCTCCACTAAAAATTGTTGGGGTTTTGAGAACATATGTTATTTTCAATCTCCCTGTCTATCAGCTTTGATTGTGCATATTCCTTTGTTTATTCCTTCCCCCACAGACATGCAGCATCTTCAACGTGTCCCTACTTCACCCCACTACACTTGCTGTTCGTACCATAAGACATCATGATTAGTGTAGCTTCCTTGCCAAACCCTCTGCCACGGTAGCTGAGCTCTGAAAAAAACAAAAAACAAATACTCTCAAATATATTTTGCTTCTTTGTACATGCAGTGTATAACTCGTTCATCCTCAATATAACCTTCTTAGTTCTAGGCATTTCTGCAGCCTAGGAGGAACTGCAACTCTTTCCTTTTTACCATATGTAAATATTTCTTTACAGTAAGACAGGACAGTCAAAAATAGCAGAGTTTAGACTTAAGTTCCAGGCAGGACAGAAGGTGGATGCTTGCTTTCACAGTGAAATTTGTAAAATTGCCAGCCAGAGGGATCTCTGGCTGGAGATACACACCCTGGATTAAAGAGGTAATGGGGGAATCACTTGCAAGGGTCCAGAATTCCCATTATTTGTATTTGCTCACAAATCAACACTTAATGAATGGGAAGGACTGAGGGAATTACATCTTTCATCCTTGCTGTGAACCACAGCTGCTTTGATCCAACAGCCCGAAGCCAGCAACCTGATTTTAAAAAAATTCTTAAACAAAACCTTGGAGTTACAAAAGTGAATAATTCTTTTGATTAAAATGGGTTTGGGGGAAAATTTTATAAGCTGGATAAAAACAATTTATTCGACACCATACGCAAATATTGTTATAAATGGTTCTAAAACTGGAAAATTTGAAATCCAAAGGGGGACCCATCAAGGCTGTCCTTTATCACCATTGTTGTTTCTTTTGGTGATAGAAGTGTTAATTTTAAAAATTAAAGAGAACGATAAAATTAAAGCGGTTAGAGTACAAGGTAAGGAATGTAAGATAAGGGCCTTTGCCGATGATCTCGTGATAACTTTAGAGTATGAGGATAGCTATTTAGATATTTTGATGAATATTTTAAATAATTTTGGAAAACATTCAGGGTTAAAAATTAGTAAAGATAAACTATGGTGATGATGAAAAATATGGCAGAAGGGGAGAAGATTAAGGTGGGTCAAAATACAGGGTTTATGTTAGCCGATAAAGTAAGATATTTAGGAATTATAATTACGAATAAAACTTCTGATTTATTCAAGAATAATTATGTGAAAATATGGAATGAAATTACCAAAGATTTAAAAAATCGGAGTAATTTAAAATTATCAGGGTTAGGTAAGATAGCAACAATTAAAATGGCAATTTTACCAAGATTGCTTTTTTTGTTTCAAAATATCCCGATAATACAAAATGACAAGATTATTAAAAACTGGCAAAAAGAAATTAGTAAATTTATATGGGGAGGGAAGAAGCCTAGGGTGAAAATGAAAATATTACAAGATGAAAGAAATAGAGGGGGTCTGGCTTTACCAAATTTGATTCTTTACTATCATGCTAGTGCTTTAAATTGGATCCAAGACTGGATTAAGTTAGAAGACAGTAAATTATTAAAAATAGAGGGTGATGGATTAGGACAGGGTTGGCATTATTATATTTGGTTTAATAGAGGGAGAAATAGTAAGGAATTTGATAGGCACTATCTTAGGAAAGCTCTCTTTAAAGTTTGGAGAAAATATGTAGCACGAGCCTGTAGGATTACACCTAAATGGGTTTCGCCACATGAAGCTTTTTATAAAAAGGAGAATATATTATTGGATAAGTGGATAAAATATGAAGATATGGTATCAATACAACAAAAACAAATTAGAATTAAATCTCAACAAGAGATGAATGATTCAGGAGTTAAATGTCATTGGTTATTATATAGGCTGATGTATGAAAAATTAAAAATTGATATAAAAATAGTGATCTCCAGTTAGTAGAAGAGGAATTAAATGGAGTGTTATGTGTAAAGGAATTTAAAGTAATCTCTAGTATTTATAGGATTCTATTAAAATGGTATACCGAGGATGAAGTTGTAAAGCCATCCATGATTAAATGGGCTCAAAACCTCAATCATCCAATTATGATGGAACAATGGGAACGGCTATGGACTAAAACAATGAAATATACATTATGTCAAGACATCAAGGAGAATATTTTTAAGATGTATCTTCGGTGGTACTTGACCCCCCAGAGGTTGGCAGTAATGACGAGTAAATACTCCAATAAATGTTGGAAATGTGATGAAGATATAGGAACTTTTTTTCATGCATGGTGGATATGCAAGATTGTGAAAAAATATTGGAAAGAGATCCATAGACGGATAGAATCGATACTAAATATTCAATTTGAAATGGCAGCTGAAATATATTTGTTATCAATGTGGAGGAAAGATCTTGATAAGAAAGTGGGGGAACAATTGTTTTATATGATAGCAGCGGTAAGGTTAGTCTTAGCGCGGAGTTGGAAAGTTAGGACTGCACCGTCGATTGAAGAATGGGAATTAAAATTATTAGAGGTTATTCAAATGGATAAGCTAACAGGTATAATAAGAGGAGAAAGTGAGAATGTGGTTTCAAGACAATGGGAAAAAGTAATTCAATATATTAAAAATTCATGTGGAGAAAAGGAAGGGTTAATTTAGTTGTCGGAAATCTTGTTAGGGATACTTAAACTGGATTGGAAAATAGAGATGCCAATAGAGAGATAGAAGGTTGATTAACTGACTCAAAGGCAAAGATAGAAGTAGATGAAGTAGCGAAGTGTGGGATAACAAATGATATAATGTGTTTCATTTTGTAATTTAATCATTGTTGTTATGATGGAAGGTAATTGAGAGGATATATGTTTTTCTTTGTTCTTTGTATTTTTTCTTTTTTTTCTTTTTTCTATTCTCTTTTGTTGTTGTTGTTGTTGTGTTTGTTTAGTCAATATTTGTGTATTTTAATAATAAAATTTAATAAACATTTAAAAAATTAAATTTAAAATTAAAATGGATGAGCAGAAGTCTCCTCGGTTACCTTCTTTCTGCAACCAAGAGTTGAGCCTTCTGTTTACCACAGAAGATCAGAATTCAAAGAAGAATTCAATTAAGAATTTAAGTGCATAGATTTTAATAGATAGATTGAATTTCATCTTATTTACAAGACTGAAAAGGATTTTAACAAGGAGAATGTACAGTGTGAAAAGGTAAAGGCGTTATCTCTTTAATGCTAACAAGACTGACTCGCTGGCTGTAACTGGATAGCAACAAGAGAAGAGCTGAACTGTTAACTCAGAAACTGCTGGATGGAACAAAAGATGGAATCTGCCCGAGAACCCTCTCAGGACTTTTTACAACAGATGCTATAGGAGTTACATTTTCTGAGAGAAGAGAGACTCCCAAACTTAAAGAAGAGACTGTGTGAAGATCTGATAGAGAACCTGAGGAATGAGATCAAGGCAAAACTGTGGGGAGATGTGAGACAAGGGAGTGGGGAGAAATCTGGGACTAATAAGGAAGTGAGGGAACTTAAAATAACATGGAGAAACAAATTCAAGAGCCAATGAAAAGATTAGCTTTGAAGTGAGGGAGATAAGAGGCCAAGAAATTTTGTTTTGTGAAATGGGGATTACAGCCCTAGGTGGGGAGAAAAAGGGAGCTAATTTGAATTGATGGGTAGGAAATCTACACTGGTGGTCAAACAAAATCAAGTTAACTTAATGAAAAGATTAGTCTGCAGGCCCAAAGGGCAAATACTTTAAAACAGCAAGTGGGAAGCACTTCGAAATACTGAATACTGAACAAACTACTACAAACCACAAACAAAATACTCTTGAACAAACTACTACAAAGGATTCAAAAGCAGAAGATAGATAAAGCAATCATAAAACCATTAGGTTACCAGCAATCATGATTTCAATTTCTCCCACTGTTGGATCTTCAGAATCCGTGAGGAACAAATTTACATCTCCAACCATGCACTCCTCCTCTGTGGCTCTCTGCGTAGACCACTTATCTGTATCAAGTACTATAAATGTGCATTCTGGGAAAATGAAAAGACATTAAAAACAGTAAGAAGAGGCTAGGTTCAACAAAAAGCATTTACTAACTATCTCTGCCACACCCCAGTATGAAATAAGGTTCCTCTTTGAGTTCTCCTTTCATTCCTGGAAATTCAGAATGAGAGAGTTCTCACATTTTACTGAGTATGATAGATAGTAGCCCACCTTCCTATTTTCCCCAGATCCAATGGAAAACAAAGATAATGCAGGGAAAGCTTGACTTTCACCCAATACGCCAAACAAACATGTATTTATTAAACCTGCACTCACCAGTTTAGCTACCATAGAACTGAAGTGTAGGGTTCATTTTTTATATATATATTAGAAACAGCATTCCACTGATGTGAACAAAGCCTACACCCTCCTCTTCCTTTCTATTTGAGGCTTTTTCTCCCTGCTGGATTACTTTTGGTACTGGAGCCAGGCCGTGAGAAAAAATTTTAAAGCAGTGGAGCACCAGGATGTCAGCTGAGGGAAATGATAGGTAAAGCTCCTGCCATCCTCACTTATTTCAACTTGTAGCTTATAGCCAAACCAGCAAATATTTTAAATAAACATGTCTGCTTTCTCCTTTTGTGCTGCATTTTAAAGAGAAGTGAAGGAGAAATAATTCCCCCCCGCCACATTTTTGGTTTCAGTTTGAAACAAATGTTAAGAGAGAAGACTCTCCTCCTCCCACAGCATCTTCTGAAAATCTTCAGAAAATGTGGCTGAGATTTGAGGCGAAATAGACTGGCTATTAGGATAATCTGTGACTGTGCACCTCTGTATAAAACTGATACAAAACAACCTGCTGTACATTTTATTAACTGAAAGACCCAACAGTTAGACTTCTTAAGATGACATTGTAATCCAGATTTACTATGAGCAATTTACTATTACTTCTGGTTTTACATACATTTTATGAAAATGCTTAAAATTAAAAAAGAGGCCTGAACCTTTAAAATTATATAACAAAATTACTCAGAAAAGGCTATCCTAGGACTGATCCCATCTGCTTTGAGTCTCATCCCAGCTATCTCGACTCCCATTTTGGAGGAAGAAGGCAGTGTTTAAATCAAATTAATAAAAACTTTTCCAGATGTAGTACAATTTCTCATAAAACACAGATGTTGACTTAAATGTCCATCTGGGTTTCTCTGTTTTAACTGTATGCAAGGAGGATTTTATAGTGCTGTTCCTTACATTTATTCACAGCCATCGGGTCAAGCTTCAACAAGAATAAGTCACAGGGCCCTCAGAAGGGACTATGCAAAATCTTATCAGTCTGTAAATAATTATGACCATATGTAATTTGGGATACTTGCATATTCTACAGTCTTTATCTTCAGTAGCTTTCAGTGGTAAAGCTCAAAACAAAATTTCCATTTAGTTCTGTATTTACAAAGTTCATACAACCCAACTATTGAACAGTACCATGTGTATTTAAGCAGGAGTTTGAACTGTTACATGGAAGTTATCCATTTCATGTGGTGGTTTCATAAGGGCACACAGCTGTTTTATGTCAGTTGCTCCTCAAACAAACTATAAACATATGGGCAACTACCCCCCATCCTCAAACCCTTTTAGATATTTAAAAGCCTCACTGTCAGTGTCTTCCCGCCAACTACACTGCATCTCATATTCCTGTTCAAGGCTTAGTGGTTCAGATGCGGTGAGGTGTTGCAGCTCTTCTGACTTCATCCATTCATGGTATCTGATAAGAGGATCCAGAAAGAGACAGAATACAGACCTTTCAGACATCACATATGTATTAGTGCAAAAGTAATCAATGTCCCCTATCATGAACTCATTTCAGTTGTCTAGAATAACTAGTATAGTCACACTTATGCCTTGGAATCTCTACTGATAAACAGCAAGGCTACACTCACTCCAGATGGTTGTCATGTGATTGTGACCATAACCTGGAACAGCACTATGCTGATACTGTGAAATGGCTTAGGCTGGGCTCACCCAGGCTCAGCCCTCATTCTACTGGCATGTCATTATTTCCCATTCACTTCTATGAGAGAAGGAAAAGGCCTGCACTTAGGGACAATGTGGCACGGAGGGTGGAACATGACCAAAACCTGTAACAAAGAAGCCTGATCTTTATTCAGAGAGAGGCCCGGGGGCTTTTTTCAAACGAGGGGTGGGCAAAGTGAGGCCCACAGACTGCATATGACCCCAAGGCTCTTTGTCAGGGCTCCAAAAGTTAATTCACCCCCAAAATAAAAACAAATTCAAATTTCTGCCTATAGCCAGCAAAATGGCCCTCTGGGCCATTTTAGGCCCAGGAGAGGCCTTAAAAACAAAACAAAACAAAACAAAACAAAACAAAACAAAACAAAACAAAACAAAACAAAACAGGAAGTGACTTCTGATCACTTCATGTTGTCAAAATATTTACTTTTTCATTTAGTGCCATCGCTGTACCTGGTGCTTTACAAGTAAAAGAACAACAAAACAGTTCCCTGCCCTCAGGTTTATAATCTAATTAAGAAATGACACAACAGGAAAAGAGGAGGGCAGTGTGGCAGGAGATTAACTCCAGTAGGTACTGCCTCTTCTTCTCTCCCTCCCTGGCCAGAGCAGTGGCAGTTGGAATGGAAGTGGATGGCCTTTTATTCTGCTTCTGAGCTTAGCCAGGAGGAAAAACATCCCTCCTGGACATAAAATGGAATTTAGAGACAATTTTAAAAAATGTTTTGTTTTTGTGGAGTGAGATGTGGTGGTGGGATTACGGTCCACTGAGGTCTCTTGGGGGGCTAATGTGCTCTCCCAGCATTTCACAGTTGTACAACTCCTGTTCTACACGTTTGCAGTGACAAACATGTTACCTACACCCTGGCCACTCAACGGGTGCAAAGAATATAGAGCACTGGGGCTACTAACATCTGAATAATAAGCAAATTATTGAGCTGTGTCTTTTATTCCCCATGAGTGCTTTCTCAAGTAAGAGGTCAAAACAGACACTTGACAGCACTTTTACTTAATGATGCCTTGGTATGTGTATTCTAGAAAAAAAGTTAAAATTACCATTATCTTTTTCCTCACATGAGCAGTGATTTTGTCCATGTGCACAAGTTTCACACCTGGATGTATCTGCATGTTAGCCCAACACTTTGGATTAGCTACAAGGAACAGTCCAATGAATATATGTGAAAATTGTGTATCTTTAATTCTAAGACCCTCTGTTTATACATGTGACTGTTTAAATATTTACATATCAAAAAATCTGCCACTAACTTTAGTTTGGATTGCAGAAACAAAAACTTCTAACCTTGCTAATATTTTATTTCCCTGGATTATTAAAATAAAGAGCTCTCAAACCGATGTTCTTTTTTCAAAAATGGGGGTAAGGAAGGTTATCTGCTTCATACCTTGGCACATGAGCAGAGGTGTATGGTACCAGGGTCACCCTCTTCCCTTGCAATACAGTATTCTGATTAATCCTCATAGTACCAAACCTGAAACAGCAGGATCTGTTAGTCAGAGATAAAACTGATTAATATAATTATAGATGATGTGTGACAACAGTAAAACCACCATAGGATGTTGACTGCATATTTTTCCTGGGCTGGAGACACAAACTTTGGATGTCAAGTTGCAGGAACTTATCTGCAGCAAACAGTGTAGGAAAGCTTGACCTGGCCGAGAATAGTATTGTACTCTAGCTGATCCTACTGTAGCTGTGTGTGCCTGTCTACAAAAGTCAAGGTGAACAGGCACCTCCAGAACCCCTTGATGAGCCTGTGTGAACTGGAAAACAAAGAGAAAAGGGGGAAAGTACTCCTCAGCCTGTTAAAGAAGCACAGATCTACAAGTCTGGCCACCAAAATGGAAATCATAAGGAAAATGGAGTCCAGAGAAAGAAGAAAAAACATTTTTGAAGTAGCTTTCAAGTGGTCTGTAGAAGATTTAAAATGTTTGTATTTACTTTTGGAAAGCTTGCCTGACCTGGCTGTTTCATTTCATATGAGCATATTGTTAGTTTTGAATAAAAAGTTTGTTGAAATACATTTGCACTGCTCTTCTTTGCAGCATGGGAATCTATTCCTGTTCTTTGTATATTATTTTTCCATCTGGTACCAAATTTCCTTTTAAAGAGGCAATGCCCAGGAACATATGTACTTTATTAACTGAGGTATACCTATATAGATCACCACAGAGAAAGTACTTATATGGATATGGGAAAATATGTGCGTGTGTGTGTGCATATATATACAGGGATAGGAATCAGATGTAGTGTACTGCAAGTCCCAGCAGCCCTAGCCAGCATAGTCTATGGTGAAAAATATGGGAAGATGTAGTCCAGAATTTGGAAGCACATGTTTCCCACATGAAGCAAACATTAAGCTACAACCAATTACTGAGTCATACAGCTTAGAATTCTGTATTCAGCATAATTAATCACTGACTACTTCAAACAAGTGTTTATGGTATCCTCAAAATCCAGGATTCAGAAGTTAAACAGAGTAAGGTTCTCTCTCCTTAGCTGATATCTGATTACAACTGCCTTGACAAAACTGCATGGAAAAAAAACTGCACAGCCAATCTATAAAATGTATGCAATTATCTTATTATAAGTGTGCTTCAAGACGAAAGGCTCCTGGAGCTTCCAAGCAAAAGCATTGGGCAAATGTTCAGTCTTTTCCTTCTACATGGACTTTTTTTTTTCTGGTTTAAAAAAGTGGCAAGAAAACACAGGAGGATCACAAATGGAAGATAGGGATTTTTAGACCCTCTCTGCTACTCTGTGAATGAGGAAGAAAGATTGCAGAACAAAAACTCTGTGCAGGAGCCCCCTTGGAACAAAGATAGATGACCACTAACCCTCAAGATACCGTATGTTGGACTTCCACTCCCATTAGCCTTAGTCAACATGCCATTGAGCAGGTATGGAGGGCGTTTTCCTACCTCTGCTTTAGAGGATTTTTCAAGAAATCCTATTGGTTATTAACTGTTCAGGGGCTATTCAGCACAACAATTGTGCTGAATTGTGTGAATTTAAACAGCAACGGATTTTTTTTGTCGCTATATACACTGAACACTGTGTGCTCAACAAAAAAGAACTTTGTAGTGCTTTAAAGTCTAATGCTTTTTTTATTAGCTCTTGTGAATACTGGTGTCAAGCCTGTTCCCAACTACAGTAATCCCTTCACATTCTCTAGGGTGAGTAGCACAGGACTCCTGTGAAAGTGAAAAAACCGGAACTAACTCTAGGTCCTCCCAAACCATATCTAACACACACACACACAAAATATGATCACCATATTCAATCCATCACGGGTTCCTTTGAGTCATCAGGGTTCCTTCACAAGGCAGAAGTGGGTGGCTGGGGGGGCTTACCACCACCTCCCCTGCTGCCCCACATCATTTTTAAGCGGGACTTACAAGCCTCGTTTGCAGTTTCTCAGCCTCACCAGGCTTGCAGTCCTTATTAAAAATGGCATAGGGAAGCAGCAGAGGTGACATCAAATAATCTGTGAATAACCAAATCTGCAAAAGTGAAACTCGCAAATGCAGAGGGCTGACTGTATTCCCATTAGTGGAACTATCTACGTGTTGATTAACCAATTCCCCACCATTTCAATGAGTCTATTCTAGGTGGAGTTAACCGTAGGGTATGAATCTAGGCCTACTTCAGAATCTGAGGAAACTGCATCTTAAATTGCCACAGGCGCCTAGGCCAGGATAAACGTATTACGTTTCTAAGGGTTACTAACATTTTCTGATGTTTCTACTGCCTCTTTGGAAATTACACGGATTCACTGGACGCTAAAGTAAGAGGGGATGTTGGTGGTGTTTTCAAACCTACGTTGTTCTTCCCTCGTACAATAAACAGGTGAACAGCGTGTGCCCGCCCGCCCGCCCGCCTTCCTTTAAAGCCAACATTTCCTACAGCTCTTTTACAAGCCGGTTTCCTGCCTAGCTGCTTGGATGCGGTGGAAGTTCAAGACAGCGGGCCTTTACGCCCTACGCCGTTAGAGGGCTATGATTCCGCTTTCAACACCCTGTGGAATCCTGGGATTTGCGGTTTAGGGAGGGGCCTTTGGAATTCGCAGCCGGAGAGCTCGTGGGCCTCAGCAAACTACAAACCCCAGAATTCCACGGGCTGTTGAAAGTTGAACTACAACCGCTGAAACAGTGTAGGGCGAAAAGGCCCGGACAGAATAAGGTTCAGCCCAATCCCACTGAATCACTACCCTTTGAACGGCCCCCTTTAGACTTAGCAGGCGGGCAGAGAGTGCTAAGGATCCCTCCCAGAGGAGGTACGGCGGAGCCCACCTTCTTCCGCCGCTCCCTCGCCACCGACTACGAGCCACTTAATCCCTCAGGGAATCAGCTGCCAAGAGGACCCGGTCTCCCGCGAGCTACCGTCCCGCCACAGAAGCGCACATGCGCAGTCGTGAACTAACGCCTTTTCCCCAGCGCTACGGCAGCCGCGGGGTTCCAACCCGGCCTCTGTCTCACCGCTGCCACGTGACCCAAGAGCAGGCCCAATGGACGTTGGCAGCGTCTCAGACCACGGCGGCGCTCTTCGGCCGGCGCAGACGTGCCCTTTTTCGTCCCGTGCGCATGCGCCTTTGGCGGTCTCTCTGCCCCACGGGATGAGAGAAGCCGGTTCGGGCATCGCCGGCGGGGACGTCGCGGGGCTGGCCGGTAAAAGGCGTCGCGAGAGGAGACGGAGAAGGGGGCGGGGCTCGGTCCCCGTGGTTTTGGGGAGCGAGGGAAAGAGCGGGTGGGGGGCGCGGGGCGCGGGGCCGAGGCGACGTGGCGGCGGCGGCGGCGTTTCTGGAGGAAGGTTTGGCAACGCCCGCACTCTCGTGAGGAGAGGCGGCTGTTCTTCCGGCGGGACGCTCCCCAGCCGTTCTCTGGGCCCGGGTTTTTGTGTGCTGCGGTTCGGTGGCCGCCTGCGCGGGCTCAGAGCTGCCTGGCGGTGGACATAGGGCGCCACCGGTGCAAGAGGCTCTCCTCGTCTTGTGGGAGGACTTGGTTCAAAGTCCCCGAATGAGATGTTCTGGGGAGCGCGGTGCTGCCCTATAAAGGGAAAACACCGAAATCCTGTCAGTGAAGAAACACAGCGTGACTCGAGCTTTCCGCCGTCTCTTTCTTGGGAAGAGTTGAGCGACTGTTTGCTGCAGGTCCAGCCGGAGCTGTGCGTTCTCCCGTGCTCCGCTGGACCGAGGAAAACTAACTAACCCTTGTGGCGTCGCGCCCCAGCCAGCCAGCCAGCCAGCCAGCCAGCCAGCCTAGCCAAGCTATTTAATACCCCCCACTTCTGTCTTCTCGCTCATCTCCACGCCACCCGTACGTTTCCTTTCAAGGGGTTTGAAAATCCGTCTTTAAATCTAAGCCATGCTGGTGGTGGGGCTGTGTGGTGCGCCTTGTGCGCCCATAAACTGTCTTTGCTCTGAAGCAGCAACTAGTAATTTGCAGCATACTTGAAAACGCTGAAACTCCTCTTGTTCTCCTGTCGGCGGTACCACAAGGCTTTCTGAAGCGGGGAGGGCGTGCGCGCCCCTTCACTCACGGGCCGGGCCGGGCCGGGGCGGGGCGGGGCGGGGCGGGGGGAAACAGGTGGGATAGGGGGAGGGAGGTGTGCATGTTTGCTCGCTCATGCGGGGGAAGGGGGTGGGAGGAGGGAGCGTGCACGCAGTTGCTGATGGGGAGGAAGGGGATGGGATAGATGTCCCTTTTCCCCCTCCCCCTCCTTCCCTTCCCCCCTCACGCAGATGTGTGAGTGATGGAGGGAGGGAACGCATGTGTGGCCAAGCCCAGCAATCCTGCCAGTACGGGTAGTTTTTGTTGTTTATTAAATGTGGTTTGGGGGGCTTACGATATTTGTGTTTTTTCCATTTTTGTGGGGGGCCCTGTGCCCTAGCACCCGTGAAAGTAAGAGGACCAACTGTAGATCTGATTTTTTTCCCCCAACATGCCAGTTGGTGAGGCCAGTAAATTTCCTTTCCTCTTTTTCTTTCTGCGTTGCTTTTCACACATGCTTAGTAAGTGATTCCAAATGCAATTGTTTACCTTGCCGGTTGCAGGAAGAGTAGGATCCCATTCTTTCCCAGGTCAAGTTTTATTGCACTGTTTGTTGCAGACGTGCTGCTGCAATCCAGCAGTGAACGTCTGTTTTCTCCAGCCCTCTTTCATCATCCTGCCAAAGCCAATGTCCCAAAAAAACTTTGAGCTAGACAGAAGATGAGAAGAAGAGGCTGGGTTGGGCTGGGCTGCTATGAAATAACTTTGTGGTAAGGAGCTTCTTTGGCAGAGGCTTTGTTAACTCAGGTGTGCCTGTAATATATTACAATTTGAACTTAAAGTAAAGGTTTTTTTTTTAAAAAAATCAATTTGATTTTTAGAAAATGCATTATGATACCTGTTGGTTCGTTTAAAAACTTGCATTAAGAACAAATCTGGTTTTTAAATGACGAATAAACTGAGTACTAAAGCCAGAAATTCTAATTATGCTTTCTGAAGGCTGAAGACTTTGAAGGTACTTTGAGTTAACAGCTTTTCTTCTCTGTGTAAAAGGGGACAGTGAGGTGCAATGGAGATCTGGTTTCTGAAGTTACGTATAGTAAACTACACAGTAAATAAGACTTATTTATTCCAATGGGACTTACTCCCAGACAAGTGTGATAGGATTGCAGCCTAAGTGATGCTCTGTTTGGGCAAAGGTCCTGCCTGAGTGACTCACTAAGTTTTTATGGGTAATCTTATATTTTTGTTTTATGCCATGTAAACAACCTGAACTCCACAGTGCATTTTTTTCTTAGTTTCTGAATGCACCTATGCATGGTTCCAGAGTACCCTGGAACAGAAGCTTTCTGCTGCTGTTCAAGTCTTTTGAAACCCATTTACCTCCCCAAGAGTGAGAGAAGGCAAAGGAGACACTCCTTGCCAGTGTTTTTTTTTTTTTTTTTGCTATGCTCTATGGCCCTGCAGGGATGCCAGCCTCAAATTTAAGTATTTTATAGTGTGTTAGTCTCAGCATGGCACATAGTTATGGAAAGACATCTTCTCATTCCTAAGCCACCTCTAGTTACAAGATACTTCCTGTCAGTTATCTGGATGTAGAAGTCACTTTGCTCTGTTCTCTGTATTATATACAATCTTGTTTTATTCTTTTCCTTTTCTTATTACTATATCTTTATCCAGTTTAAGACTTCTCTCCATTCCCTTTCAAAGTTCTGGATAGACTTATTTTCAAAGAAAATGTTAACTTTTCTATCTCTGTCATATCCAGAACTTTTAATTTCCATTCTTTTATATCAACATAGTTCCTTTCTTTCCAATATTGTGCGTATGTCAATCTTGCAGCAGTTTTCAAATATAACAATGTCTTCTGATGACATCTTGTCTCTCTTTGTGGCCCTAGCATATTTAGCAAATAAAACTCTGGCTTCATTTCAAAATTTAAATTGTAAATTCTTTGAATTCTTTGAATTTCATCAATTCAAATTCCAAAAATTCCTTGCTGTCTTACAGGTCCACCACATGTGAAAGAACGACTCACTCAGCTTTTCATCACATTTCCAACATCTTTCATTTCCATTTTTAGTTATTTTCTTTCAGGTGTCATACACCATCTATGTAGCATTTTATAAAAATTTTCTCTTAAATTTAAACTTGGTGTAAATTTTATGTCTGTTTTCCATGCCCTCACCCATGTATCCAGCTCAATTGGATGTCCAATATTTTGTGCCCATCTGACCATATTATCTTTAACAGTTTCTGATTCCATTTCTCTTTGCAACAATAGCTTATAAAATTTGGAGATTCTCTTCTTTTGGTCCTCCTTCATCAATAAATCTACTTCATTTTCTTTTCTTTCAAATCCATATAATTTTTGATCCATTTTAAATCTCTCTCTAAATTGTCTCCATGGGACCCAATTAAATTCATGTCCCAAAGCCTCAAACTTCTGGAAATTTAATCTTTCTCATTATTTATTCATTCATTTATTGAAAGAATTTTCCCTTGCTCTTCAAGAAATAAAGACTTACAAGAATCAGTAATTGAACAGTCTGTCTTTATTCTTTGCTGAGACAAAAGGAAAGGGACTGGGATGGGAAAGCATGATGCTGATAGCTTATTCAGGTGCTCTAATGGATGGCAGTATATCTATTCTGGAACCAGGTTTACTTTGCATTTTTAGTTCTTTATTGGTGTGTTCTTTGTTTTGTATTTGTTTTTTATTTCTCTACTTTCTACCCTGTTACTATTTCTTTTCTCGTTTTTGGTTTTTGTTCATAAATTCAAGTTTAATCTGCTTCTTTCCTCCCCTGAGGGCAAGATAGTTCCCCAGAAGTTGTAGACTGTTGTTATAGACTGCTCGTGACTAGTTTATTTTTCTTTAGCATTCTGTTCTGAAGGACGTTCAAATAATAGTGCGTATGATAACACAATCTTAGCTTTTCAAGTTGTGGTCTGGCTTAGCATCCTCATGTACAAAGAGACCCAAATGAAAATTTGTCTCATCTCTTCACTTTTCAGATATAAATGCAAAGAGCACATGAGTCACAGGTTTTGGATTGTGCATGCTCAGTTTATTTATTGGAGACATACTCACTTTGTTTGAAAACAGATATTTTTAATTGCTATAGTAACCAGTTTGTGTGCATGCTTGTTCAAGAAATTATAAATTGCAAAGTTGATAGCAACTTCAAGTTGCCTATTTTTTCATAGTTCCACTTTGAGGGAACAGTGTGTATTTGGGGATTAACAGTTTTGGTTGTAGGGTTGGCACATGTGAAAGGTCACTAGGCCAGTAATGAGAACAATGTTAGCCTGCTACAGGAGTGAAGAACTCTGGGTTGAAATGCAAGCATTGGGTGTGTGTGTGTCTGTTTACTTTCCAGGGAAGGCCAGCAGCAATATGATATGGTTAGACTTATGCCAGTGCATAATGATGGTGATTTACATTTAATGGCTTTCATTAGAGGCTACTGTTAGTCAGTAAACAGCTCTTATATTTCTTTCAGGTTAGGGGTGGCAAGATCTAAAGAGACTGACTTCTCTATCATCAGCTATTCCTTCTCTTTGAACATGGTGGGAGGCATCACTGATACAGGGGAGCTGTACTCTCCTTACGTGAGTATTTAACATTTATATCTTTGCTTTCTGCAGTTTTGGTTTTGGCCAGATGTTGAAAAATTGTCCTGTTATGTAAAGATAGCTCTGTTGCTGTTTCCTGCTTTCAGAATGAACATGTTTTATTCCTGAATTACTGGCTTGATCACTTTACGCTTGTGTTAAAATGTGTCTGGGGAAAAGCACTGTGCATTTGTTGCTCTGTTCACCTGTACATGCTCTAAAGCTTCCTGGAGTTAATGTTTCTTGTGTCACTGAAAAAAATCAACTGCCATAATGTTTATATGCTTTGTCATGTGCACTTTTCGGGGTAGTTAACATATGCCTAAAGTAAATTATTTCACTAAAGCTACATTGCTGAACAATGCTGTTTCCAAGGACAATGACATGATACATGATATGCTAGAATAACAGTAGGGAAGAAAAATCCAAAGGTCAGAAGCAGAAGGAAGTAGGTGACTTAGGCAGTGGATAGGGTTATTAAAAAGAAGTGAGGTGTAACATTGCATCCATTAGTCACCTTCTGAGGCACAGAAGGGAAGGAATTTTCAATTATTCTCCTTTTCTTCTTCAGCCCCCTGTGCCTTTCTCAGTGTAGTCTAGAGGTAACTATAGGCCGAAGGGAGAATTTGTGTGGAGGCAAAATCTCCCAACACTTTCAATTTACAGAAGCCTCAGCTGGAAGAAGGTGCCTTCTGCAAAGGAATGATAGTGTTAAATGCAACCTGGAATGTTCAGAGCAATTTTTGAACTGATGTGATTATGACTTATAGGCAGTTCATCAGTGAAGGAGAGAGAGTCTGACCCGTTAAGCTCACTCAACTGAATGCTGCCTGGGAATCATATGTAAATCCTTCTAATCTCTTCAGGAGAAGAGCAGGGTATAAGGGTAGTACAAAAATCTACTTTCTGTTTGTGTAATATCAGGAAGGTGGTGTATTTTCTTATGATTACTCCTGGGTAACAAGGCTTTCAGCTTCCATATTTATGAAAGCATACAGGTAGACTTCATGTTGTAAAAATAAACTTGATTACTTTATAAGGGTTTTATACTGCAGAAGTAAATGATAGGCTCTTTTCTCAAAGATGTACATCTAACAATATGACAAAATTACACTGTAGCTTCTCAGATTATATACAGTAGATCCCCAGTATCTGCTAGACCAGTATCCACAGTTTCACTTACTCATGACCTGCTCCAGACCCATGGCTGCTGTCCCCAGCCAGGATCTTTCCTCTGTGCAGCCAGGCCCATGCATCTGTTTCAGCCAAGGAAGGAGTCTCCTTCCATTCCCAGCTGAAAGAGGCGCACATCAAGGCTTGCCCGGGCATCCCATACCTCTCTCAGCCAAGGAGCATCCCATACCTCTCTCAGTCTTTCTCCTTCCCCAGCTCAGAGAGGTGCACAGTTGTCCCTCACTTCTCTCAGCTGAGGAAGGAGACAGATATTCCTTCCTTGGCCAAAAGAAGCACAGGAAACCTAGCTCCATGAAGCCATCCTTCTCTCTTGGCTGAGGAAGGAGATGGACACTTTCTTTGCCAAAGGAAGCATATGACAAAGGCTCAGCTGGGCTTCCCATGCGTCTTATGGCTGAGGAAAGAGTCTCCCACGCTGACTGAGAGAGGCACATGACTCCCTCCGGGTTTCTTGGCCAAGGAAGGAGATTGGCATATCCTCCTTGGCCAAGAGAGACATGGGAAGCCTGGCTCCATGAAGCCATGTGTCTGTGTTGGGCAAGGAAGGAGATGGACACTCCTTCTTTGGCTGAGAGAGGCACATGGCTCCAAGGAGCCAGTCCTCCCATGAGATTTGGCCACAGAAGGAGGTGCAGAAAGAGATTTTTATTTCTATTTTTATTGACCAGAGCTCTAAACTTAATACTTGGATAGGGCTTTTGAAGCTAAACAGAGGATAGTATACAAATTTGCTGAAGGCTGCAGTTTAAACATTCTTAGTGTAGTTTAAATGTTCTTGGTATAGAGCAGTTTAAATGTTCTTGGTATAGAGCATGTTCTTGGTAAATGTTCTTGGTATAGAGCTGTTAATGTTCACACTTAAAGGCAAAGTAACTCGTAACCTAATTCAGATATCATTTAGCAGCTCTTCCTTTTAGAATTCAGGGAGCAATTTTATCTTCTTGAGCAAGAAATTTGAGCAGTGGTTTGTGCTGAACACAATGTCTGCATATGAATGAGAGTACAATGAAGTAGTCTTTAATCTTTAACAAGCTGGAATATTGGTTTTGGCAGATATCCTGTTTTATATTGGCTTTTACTTGATCTACTTTGTATTAGTTGTGTCTGGGAAAAGCTTTTTGTGTTTTTCCACAATACTGTCTTTATGAATAGTTGGAATAACAATACTTTAGAAAGCTGTGTCTCCAGCTTTGATTTCAGAGACAATAGCCTTTGTGTGTGTGGCAGAAGCTGCATAGTCAGTATTATGCAAGTCTTTTCCAATGGGGAAGCTCAAAATTCTTGACATAAGGTCAGCCTCAAGACAGCCAGATCAGGTATTTAATATTCAGTATATAATGAATATACTGCAAAAGGATGTAAATCCAAATGTTTCTCCTGCATGAGCTTCTTGCATTTCCTAGCCCTTGAAACAAGTCAATTGTTTAATTTTTTTAAGGGTCAGAATTTCATTTGAGAAGCAACAGGAAAAAGATATGCACAATTACTCCTGAGGTTTTTGAGTTCATGTTTGCAGCATGTTTGAATTTACAAAATCTTTGATACAGGGACACTATGCACTGCATGCTGCCATTTCTTACTTGCTTTTATTTCTCTTTTAAATTTTGTGGCTCTTTAGGGATCTGTCCTCTTTCCATGGGTTGAAATTTTATGATAATCTGTTCCTGTTGCCTGAAGTCTTGCAACAATTGCTTAGAATATTAGGCATGTAACCTTAATAAAAACTCAACTGGATGGTTTTGAAAGCAGTATAAATAGAGAGACAGCATGGTGTAGTGCTTTGAACATTGAGCCGTGATCCTGGAGACCAGGGTTCCATTTTCTGCTTGGCCATGGAAACCCACTCGGTGACCTTGGGCATATGCTCTCAGCCACCATGCTAGGATCGCTGTAAGTTGGAAATAACCTGAAGGCAAACAACAACAACCAATAAACAAGTGATGAGAAGTATAACATTACAGTATATAAAGTACTTTTCTGGCATAGGAATGGGCTGAATCCTTCCTTCTAATATATAACCCATCACACCTCTCTGACAAAGCTGTTTTCATGAGTAATGGTTTTCTGATTGCAAGTGAAATTTTGGGAAAACATTAATCAGATAGTGATACTTTCTGGTACACTTAGTCCATGGAAGATTCATCTCAGTTTTCTAGGAGAAAACTAGATTCCGAAGACGTTAAATTATCAAGTACCTTCTAGACTAAAAATTATAGTGCTGCAGAAATTTCTGGCCTGTTGAGTTCTAAAACTTGTCTTATTTTCAAAAGACAAAATACATTTTTACCATTTCTGAAATAAATGATTGCCCTCTGATCTCTTCCCTTTTAATCATACACAAAGAAAACTTCCAAGGCCTAAAAGGCTTTGTGTGCGGAATCAGTTGCAGTCTTAAGTTCTTATCAGGAGGTGGTGTATGTAGCAAATGACATTTCTGGCCAATTTTTTTTAATTGTTTGTAAACTGGCATTCATTGTTTTTATCATCTGGGAGATCAGTGGGAAAATGGGGGACATCAAATACTTGCAGAAAGGATTTCTGCAAGTATTTTACATTATAATGCTTCTGTCAAAAATATTTGTTTCTTCCTCTGTATATGATTCCTGTTCTTGGTTTTTCATGGCATTATTTCTTGATTGAAGAAATGGTGTGTATAGCAATGGAAATTGAGTTATGGTTAGATGATAGTCCTCTGTTAATGGGTTTGCCAATGTCTACTTAAACGGTGGAGACTAGCAGTGATCCTTTTTTTATTTCTTCCTCTCTCTTTCCTCCTCTTCTGCCGTTCAAGTCTCATGCATATAACATTAGCTGAAAGAAATGTTGATTTTTTAAAAAAAATACCATCATTGTAGCATCATTGGAATCTGATTCTTACTTTGTCAGGCCACTGATCCACTTAGCTCTGTATTGTTTACAAAAGAGTGGGCAAACTGGTTCTCCAGATGACAATGAACTCTAACTCTCATTGGCTGTAGCTAGCATGGCCAGTGGTTGAGGATGATACTGTAGACTAACAACATCTGGATTTCTGCGGATTATCCTCTCTTGGTCTATATTGACTGAGCAGCTCTTCAGAAACTTTCCCAGACCTATCTAGATATGCCAGGGAATGACTTTGGGATTTTTTGCATGCAAAGTGTGTGCTCTACCACTGACTGATGGCTCTAGAGATCCTTTGGAGTTCCAGCTTACAACATTTGTTCTGATGCATGTTCTTCATGCTACTTTGAGTACTAATATTTGGTAGAAATCTCTGAGTTAAGAATAATCATGAGAATTGTTTTGCTGTGATGTAGTGATCTGAGTGTTAGGTAGAAACTCTAGAGGCAAGGGTTCAAATACCCGTTCAGGCATGGAAAGCCCCTGGGTGAACTTGGGCAAGTCATACTCTCTCAGCTTCAGAAGACGGCAAAAGCAAATCCCCTCTGAACAAATCTTGCCAAGAAAACCCTATGATAAGATTGCCTTAAGTGTCGCCACAAGTTGGAAATGATGCAAAGGCTATGAAGGCACCTAACAATAAATAGAGAACCAGCTTTGAATGTAAGTGATAAGGCATGCTACAATAATACTAATGCTAATTGTTGTTATGTGCCTTCAAGTCATTTCTGACTCATGATGACCCTAAGGTGATCTGATCACATGGGGTTTTTTGGCAAGATTTCTTCAGAGGAAGTTTGCCTTTGTTTTCCTTTGAGGCTGAGAGAATGTGACTTGCTCAGGATCACCCAGTGGGTTTTCATGGCCGAGTGGGGGTTTGAACCTTACTCTCCCAGATTCCTATCCAATACCTAAACCACTGTACCAGAGTGGCTCTCCACTAGTGCTGCTAAATAAATAATGATGACGAAAGCAGAGCTTCTTGTAGACATATAATGGAAAGTCATCTGATTTGTTGCCAGAGAAAATAACAGACTCCTTCTGCTGACACTTCTTTTGTATAAGTCTTTTATAATAGAGGGAAGGCTAACCTGCCATTTAAACCAAAGAACCAAGTGAGGAAATAATACAAAATATCTATCTTTGTTTCCTGATTTCATTGTTGACAAGTTTTTCATGGAGTTGTTCTCTCATGCTAGTATGCTTCTTTTAGTGGACAAGCAAAAGGGAACTTCAAAGAGTTTCCTCCTCCTTGGCTTGGCTTGGCCCTTTTTCACTCGCTGCTTTGTACTCTTGAAATTGCCTCCCTGAACATTTGCAGACTACTCCTTTCCCTCATTGTTTTCGGATCTTAATTAAAAACTTTTTTTCCCAAAGCTTTTGGGATTCTAGTTTATTAGTGTTTTATAATCTTGCATATTTTGATTATGTGTATTTGTCAAGTTTGCTTTATATTATTTTGTATTTTTTGTATTTTATGTAGTTAATTTGTTTTACAATTGTATGGTATAGTTTTGTTATTCTTTCCTTCCATCTGTGTGTGTGCATACACACCTATTTTAGGTTGTACCCCTTTGTCAGGAACCACTGTTTTTAGTTGTTTTACAGTCCTCCTCCATATTTGCAGGTTTGACCTCTACGAATGTGATTATTTGTGAGGCATACATGTGCCTTCCCCTCCATTCTCCTCCTCCAAAAGGCATCCCTCCAAAAGGGATGAGGGAAAAGCACACACATGCCTTCTCCCCCTCCGGAGCTCCCCAACATTCCTCTGGTCCCAGCACTCGTGCTGAGGCAAAAGACGGAGGAGGGGGAAGCACGTGTGTGTCTTCTTTCTCTCCTCTGGAGGACCCCCTCCCATTCCCTTGCCTCTGGCCCTGGCTTGGAGGAGGAAAGCTCATGTGCTAGGGCAAAAGGCAAGGGAATGGGAGGGGGATCGCAGGGAGGGATTTATTTGCAATTTTCCACTTCTGTGAAGGTTCTGTACCCTGAACCCTTGTGAAAGTGGAAGGACCACTGTACTTGTGAAGTGCCATGTACATGGATGGTGTTCTGTGTGTGTGTGTGTGTGTGTGTGTGTGTGTGTGATCACCATAATCATCATCATCTGCTTCCCTGCTAAAAAAATAATGACAGTGAAATTACTTGTCAGATCCCTATTTGGTTTTTTGTTGACAAATTTTGAAATACCCATCTAGACCTCATATTCTATAGCAACTCTATATATGTGAAGTGGTTGAGTGAGAAATTTTGAGGAACTGACTGTGTAGAAAAACTGCAGACCTTTTGATTTCTGAGGACCTTTAACTTGGAGCTTATGGTATGCCAACTGTATGAATTGTACAAAGTAATTCCTGTCATAGGGCAGGATTAGTCACTGATAAAGCTCACATGATGTTTAGGGATCACATGTAGAGTTTATCACCTTTAATCAGCAGATTTGGTCTTACTATTCAAGGTTTTCTGTGTAAGATAAGATTGTATTGATTCAGTCTGTATCCTGCTTTATCCTGAAGTCTTGGGCTGAAAAAGAAAAATCACGCTTGAGAGATTGAAAGGCATATGATGGATTGTGTGTATGTCTTTTTTCCCCTCTAAGTGTGAATTTTCTCAACTCTTCAGCAAGCCACATAGTAGCTGAAAATTTGAGAAACTTTGCCCTTCCCAACGTTTTATGCTACAGCTCCCACAACTCCTTTGCAATCTGCCATATTGAGTAGGACTGACAGGCTAAAATATCTGTGGAAACATAGATTCTCTACCCGACTGAAGTTGTGGCATTGTCCTAATAATTTTTTAACAGTACATATTTCTTTATGGATCTTATGAAATCTCTGAGAGCCTCAGCTTTGATTGTGAGTGTGGAAGTTGCCACCTTTGTGCATTTTGGATTGGCTAGCCTGTCTGATGTGGTATTAGGCATCCACTGAAGACTAGAGGGACATTTTTTTTTTTTTTTGCTCCTTCTGACCTTCATTGAGCTGCACCACTATCCTTTCCTCAGAATTAGAAGTGATGTAGCAACTGGAAGTTACCTCTAATGATTTCATGGCAAATTTTAGTTGAAGGGGCCTCTCAACGGTGCCAAAAGTCTAAACTTTGTCCCCCCAGTACTTTTTCAGCTAAAAAATATTGGGTATTTTTCCCCTAAGCGGATGTTTTTTTGAAATTGATCTCTCAGACTGGAGTGGAATTCAGGAATCGCAAGGGCTACACGTACTGATCTAACCCATTAAATTCCTAGGTTTTTTTAACACAATGTTTTTAATTGCAGGTTGGCCTGGTTTACATGTTCAATCTGATAGTTGGGACAGGAGCTTTAACTATGCCAAAGGCCTTTGCTACAGCTGGTTGGCTTGTCAGCCTCATCCTAATAATGTTCCTAGCATTCATGAGGTAAGATTCTGCTTCAGACCCCCCATTGACAGTCTGTTAAGCTATGGTCCTAGTAATACAGTTCTTAGCTGTTGTGGTTTCATTTTCTTCTAAGACATGAGCAGGTTTTCTAGATTATCTTCTTACCTGATTCATTTGCTTGTATGGGAGGGAAGTGAGCTTGGGTCAAAACTGCATCTTTGTTGCTCCCCTTTTGGCACACCAGTCTTGCATCTGATGCCATCAGAGGACCACACATAGCTGTAATATACAAATTAGATATGTTCCTGTGTGTGTGTTAACATGCACACACACAGATTCCAGCAGGGGTAGGTCTGTTGCACATAGTCAGTATCCCAGATCATTTATTAATTGGATAATATGGGTCTGTATCTGTTGGTGGTTATATATGTGCACCATGTCTGTGTGTTTATTTTGTATATATTCTGTGCTTCCTTACAAAGAAGCTAGGAGAACTCAACAAACAGAATTCTGAAAAATGTTGTGTTCAGCAGCCCGAGAGACAAGGGACACAAACCGTGATCTTTGTATAGGATCGTGGTCCAAGTAAGAATTGTACCCAGTAAGGCATAATATCTGTCTGATGCAGAGGTGGAGAAAAAGTGGCTCTCCAGAGTTTGTTGCAGTGCAACGTCTGTCAGCCCACCCAGCACAGGCAGTGGAGGTGGATGACTAGAGTTGGATTTCAACAGCATTCTCTGGTCTAATGGGTGCCTGAAGTCAGTTGTTGATATATCCTTTTTAAACTATAGGAGCGAGATTTCTCTCCTTTCTGTTCCATTTTGGAACTTGTAGTCTGTGGCAGGATAGAAGAAATGTCTTTTCCAAATCTTGATACTGTTATCTCACATGGACTACTAGTGTTTTGTTGCTTTTCAAATAATTTTTGTTAGTTAGCAGTACAGTGAAAGTGATGTGCATCTGATGCTGCTACTTCCTAAATTGGAGTCAAATCCCTGCATGTGATTGCAGAATAGCTAGCAAGGACTATTCATAGGGTCCTTGGCAGCCTCTTTGATTTTATAGTGCTGTAGCCAACTATTTACATAAGTGAGTAAAATGAAGCACGTTAGTGTATTGATGTCCCATTTAAATATTTAAATAAATAAAATGTCTATTTATTTATTATGCTCAGCACAAGCTAAAAGGGGAAGAGAACTTGCTATAGAGATCTTGTGGTGGAGATATTTCATTTTCTCATAATGGACACTTCTGCCTTTTGGGAGCACGTATGCAAAGCAGAAATATAAGGGATAAAACCCTACACTGGATTTAGTTGCTGATAATGTGTCCTATTTAAAATACATGGTAGTGCGGTGTGACACACAACCATATTTGCCATGTTCTTTTTAAAACATCTCATAAATAAAGCAAATTTTAGCTAGTACAGTAGGCCCTCCATATATATGGGAGTTCCATTCCAGGAACCCCTGTGAATAGTGGAATTCGTGAATGCTTGCTTCCCATTATATTCAGCGGAGGAGATGTGCACATGAGTGTTTCAGTGCATCTGTGTACCTGTCACTCCCATTGTATGTATAGGGATGCAACGCTTTGTGTGAATTGAAAATCACACATGTGGAGGTTATAGGTAAGCAGGGCCCACTGTAGTTAGTGCACTGTAGTTAATTAGCTCATAGTTAACTGCAGTCAGCCCTCCACATTTGCGGGTTTCTCCAACTCCTTCCCTCCACTTCAAGTGTGTCCTTTTCTAGGGGAACCTTCCTTCTTGGTGGCTACAATTAGACTGTGTACCCTTTAAAAACCCACCTCTGGTCCTCCTCAACCAGCAGTTGCCTGGCCAGCTAAGGACAGCTTGCAGCCCAATTTCTCTGCACCACAAACCTTCGCCTGATGCCCCCCCTCAAGGAAGGAGATGGGCAAGAAAGAGGAAGTATAGGGCCACCATGGTGACATACCCCTTCCTCTGTCTTTTCTCTGACCTGGGTGTCTGTTCTCTCCACTATGCCATGGCCCCCTTCCCACACACATATATTTTGGTATTTGTGATTTTTCTGCTTTTGCGGCGTTCTGTGCCCCTAACCATAGAGAATCTGGAAGGCCGACTGTATTTCATTATCATATTAGTATGGTTTTGCTATACAGTCCTTATCCCTGACTCTCATAGTAGGAGGTCTACAACACAAATTCCAGATCGTCTGCAATGATAAGAAATCTTTTTTTTGTCGTGGGGGAACTACTTGTCTCTGAAGGACAGACACAAATTTAGAGACTCACTTCTTCCCCCACCTCCACATGGTCTGTGCATTGCAGATAGTTTGGACTGGGGAAAGTAGGGTGTACATTTTCACTCAGTGCAGATGGGAGACCCCCCACACACACACAGTCCACATGGAGGGTTAGTTTCAAATGCAGATTCTTCTGAATAGGTTTCAGAAATAAGCAGAAGAAGCAAGTCTCTCTCTGCTTCTGAGAACCTTTTCTTTCTATAGACCAAGAACTTTGGTGCAAGATGGGTGAGAAAAACACAAGGTGGTGAACTAACTTGCACCACTTAAACAGGTAGCCAGTGTTTGATGACAGTACTGGCAACTGGAAATTACTACACTTACTATATTTATGGCAGTTCCACTGGAAAAGTATTGCTCTTGGTGATGGAGAGTGGCCTTTTTTTCCCTAGTACTCTTTCTTCCTGAGTTGAGGGTACCTTAGAGTTAGCCTTATAAATTACTTGACGTCTGTTGAAAGGAAAGCATTACAGAAATGTTGGTTCTCTTGGATGAAGGACATAAGTCCTTACTATGTCTGTTTCTGAATTTCTTCTGAGGCCTTGTAAAAGACATAATTTCAGAAATTTGAAGCCTGCCTGCAGCTTTCCCTACCTTGTACTCTGATTTTATTTCTCATTCATTTCCTGATGCAGCTGGGATATATGTAGGATTGCAATTACATGTTTTCTGTCAGCCTTGAAATGTTTCCCAAAGGTGCCAGGTGGCTTGAGAATTGTTACTGTGATATTTTCACTCCTCATTTTTTGCACTTCTGGTTTTCTAATATCCTCTAGAGAATGATTGGTGCAGTAAAATAACATGGGGAAAATTATTACCCAGGCTCCTGGAAGGACCTGCTATGCTCTTATCCTGGCAAGACTAATTTCTTATTCAGACTTGATAAATGAGTTCAGCTCATGAAGCAGTAAGAAACCCTTTCTGAGGTTTAAACAAGATTGATTTTAGTTTTTAGTAGAAATGAGAGAAATATTTTAAAACGGTCATTTAGCTGAAGTAATGGCAATTCATTTTTTAAATCCACAAAGCAAATTGAATGAAATGGCGAATGGGGACTACCTCTGGATTTTCTCCTTTTAGCCATTGTCCTGTTTTCAAGCTCTTAAGTAGTCATTGCACCCAAATGATTGGACTGTTAACACAAATGTAGTCCATTCAGTGTTATTGTTCAGTTATGTCTCCCATCCAAGGATCTAGGTCAAGGATAGTGAATATGTGACCCTCTAAATGTCATTGGACTCCAGCTCCCATTGGGCATGGTGCTTGGACTTGATGGGAGTTGGAGTTCAACTTCTGGAGGGCCATAATTTGCCCACCTCCATCTAAGTTATCATGTTATATCTTATCCTGACAAGTGGATTTTCTCCCTTCCCCTATGACTATGTATTATTGTCACTGTGTAATTGCTGTATGACTACATAACAAAATCAGTGGTACAGGCTTCCCCTACTTATCTGATAGGTTAGGGACTAGAGCACTGACAGAAAACAGAATGGGTTGAAAAATGGAACCCATATACTATACTGTAGGGAGCATGAAGGACTTATGGAAGCTCACTTGGGACTGGCTATGCATGTGCTGTTTGCAGTCTCTCAGCTGGCTTGGCACCTTTCTTTCACCCTCTCAGCTCCTTTTTGCAAGCAACGTATGTGTATGAGTGGTCCCAAATGAGCCTCCATAGGTAAGAGGAACTGATGGAAAAGTGCAACCCCTGTTGAGTTAACGAAACTTGTCCTTGATTTGGAAGTGTCAAAAGAGCAAGACATTAGATAATGGGACTTCCTGTATAGAGGCATCTATGAAACATGCCTTATCTACTGAACAACAGAAATTCTGTTCTAGTCCATAGAGGTGGCACAAGAGTATAGTCATGATTTTGTGCAGCTCTTCTTCTCTTCAGTTAAGGGTTACAGGACATGTTCCTGATGGTTTGTGTATCCTATAAAAATTTTTTTCCTTTCCTTGCTGATACTATCTAGGAGGCCTTTGCTCAAGCTAATTCTATCCAGCTTTGTAGTAGGAGAGGAAGCAGACATGATGGAGAACAGATCATGTGTTTGTCCTGTAATTGGATAAAATAGTGGAGAATCGATAAGATTTACATGAGTGGAGGCATGTGGGTGTGGAGAACTGAGACTTCTCCTTCAGTTACCCATCTTTCCAGTACTCTGTTGCTTCAGATATATATTTTCAGGAGCCCATTTCACTTCCAGTGTTGAAGTCATGAGGTCGCTGTAAGTCAGCAGGTGACTTGAAGGCGCACGCGCGCGCGCACACACACACACACACACACACACACACACACACACATTGGTACTAGGTTGGGAGAAGAAAGTGACGCGTGAGGAACTACATCTCGTGGGGCAGGGCTGCCATGACTTTCCCCTGTGTTTATCCATGAACAGAAAAGACAAATGAAATGGGCAGCTCCCAGTGCATCTAGTCTGGCTGTTAATTGTCAACATAGTTTATACTCTGCTCTTCAAAATTTGATGACTCTGTGGGTGCGGATGAGACACTACAAATCATTCTTACTGTTCTTTTGTCATTGATATCTTAAAATTTTCTTACTAGCTATATGACCACAACTTTTGTAATTGAGGCCATGGCTGCAGCAAACGCTCAGCTTCGCTGGAAGAGGATGGAAAAGCACAAGGTTTGTGTGGCATGTCCTAATTTGTTTTCTAATCTTATTGTTCTGTTGCTGAAAAGTCTCACTGTCCTGTTCTGTTTTTTTTTTTTTACATGTTTCTGCCCTTAAGAAATAGAAGTTAATTCTGCACCATCTTGGGAAATTTGTGTCATTAAATTTACCTTTTATTCTGATGCTGGAATGGGAACTGAGCAGTATGATTAAGGGAGCAGAAACTATATCAGCATATGAGCCTTCAGTAGGAGAGATTTGGTCCAGTAATGGATTCATTAGGTCTTCTCTGTTGGAACCAGTACTAGCCGTGAGACTTACACCCTAGTCTCTTATTCTAGGAAGTCAAACTTTCTTTTTAGTGCTTGACATCCTATTTCTTGTCAGAATTCTTCAATAATCCTAGATTTTGGACAGTTTACACTCATTTCTTGCTCTTCTAGGAAGATGATGAGGAAGAAGATTCTTCCTCTGATGTTTCTGATAATGATGTTCTCCCAGATGGCTATGAGCGGTCAGAGACACGCCCTATCCTGTCTATTCGTAAGTATCTAACTGATTCTAATTTTATTGTACTGTGTAAGAAGTGTTTGCAGTTCCTGAAATTTGCTCCTTGGTAAGGAAGACAAACTAAAAAAGTTAGAGACTTCATATTTCCCTACAACTGGTGTAACAGATACACATGTCCACCCTGCAAGCATCCTTGCTAGTTTTCAAAGGAAGACAACATTATTGTTTTTATTACTCAAGAAAATACTAAGGCACCAAGCCACTGAAATACAGTCATCCTTCCACATTGGCTAGGGCTAGGGCTCCAGGACCCCTGTAAAAGAGAAAAAACCATGAATAATTCTAGGCTCTTCCAAACCACATTTAACACACAAGAAAGTATGATCACTATATTCAACCCACCATGGATTCGTTTGAGACATCAGGGTTCCTTCACAAGGCAGAAGTGGGTGGCTGTTGGGGCTTACTGCCACCTCCACTGTTGCCCCACACCATTTTTAATAGAGACTTACAAGCCTCATTTGCGGTTTCTCAATATCATGAGGCTTGCAGTCCCTATTAAAAACAACATAGGGAAGCAGCAGAGGTGACAGCAAATACTCCCTGAATAAATGAATCTGCAAAAGTGAAACCCATAAATGTAGAGGGCTGACTGTACTGCATTTTGTCTCGTGCCCTATTCCTGTGAGGTCATAACTGCACAGCAATGCATTACTGAAAACTTAAGAGTTGTTGATTCTGAGTGTACATCATAACCTATGACAAGTACAGTCTTGCTAATGAATATACAAATATTAATAAAATGTGAACTCTTATTTGTTCTGCTTTATTGTATATAACTATATTAGTAATGTCTGGTGCCCTGCTGTGAATTTCTGTTATGAACAACATAGATAAGTGACTGAGCCTGGACAAGGTAAAGAGAAAATGGGCTATTGCTTGAGAATGAGCTAAGAGCTTCCTTTCTTTTAACCTATAGAAAGACGAGGAGCACCTAATATTTTTGAAATCACGGAAAGAGTGGAGATGGGTCAGATGGCTTCCCTGTTCTTCAACAAAGGTAACTACCTCTAAGCCACAAGATCTTCATGGTACCTGTTGGATCTGTTGGTTTCCAGTTGGCTTTCCTTCAGCCCAGTCAGTCACATTATTAGTATTTAATGCTCTTTCTCAGAGGAATGACAGCTTCAAATGAATACGTTATTTGTAAGCACCCTACTGTACGAGTAGTCACTCAGTTTTGGAAAATAAAATATTATTGAAGTGTTTCAAAATGAAAAGTTGGGTTAAATCAAGCTGAACATCTGTCTGCCCCTGTGAATATATAGCTTCTTTGTGACAGAAGAAAATACACACACACACACACACACACACACACACACACTGCTGTTATCTCCTCCGAGACAAAGAGGGCCTACCTCTGTTGGCTACTAATTTTGTCTGGAGAAGAAGAATTTAGAGTACGATAAGGTAGCGTCTAGGTGGTAGACTACGTACTTTGACTCTGTTCTCACATTAAACAGAAAAGATATATCTGTCAGTAGAGTTTATAGTTGCAAGGAAGAAGTTGAAAGATGCATGTCACATGATGTCAGGGTAGACTATAAATGTGAATAATGGTCTTTTGATAGGGCTTGATTTGTTTTAAAATAATGACTTAAGAATTTAAAACATTTGAGACTGGCAGCCAGACTGTTGCCAGCCAACTGGCTGGATGATTCTGCTGTAGGTAAATGTCTTATTATTTAAAAAAAGTGAAGATGTTAACTTAGATGGCCTTTTTTACTTTGTTTGATATTATCTGTGGCACTTGAGCTGGTGATGTGCACAATATGGTTCAAGGTGATGAATATTTTGCTTGATCTTGAATAAAAGCAAATTGTTCAGATGCACCCTGTCATTGTGGTCTCTTCTGCTTGTTTTCATTATGAAGGGCATAAGCCAGGGAGAAATAAAGACTACCTGTGTGTGTGTGTGTGTGTGTGTGTGTTTATCTGGATAAAAGATGTTTGGAAGAAAACATCTCTGGAGAAAACTACAGCTGTACTGGATTTTGGCTAACAACTATGTCTGTAGGTTTGGGGTGTAGAGGGGTTTTAATATTAATTTTAACCATTAGTAATAAGAATTTTTCTATTTGTGATAGGTGTGTTCTGTTAAATGATAAAACTGCTCTGGATAATATCTGGTGGTTAGTCTAATACCCAGTGTGTAAAGGAATTCCCTATTGGATGCATCTCAGTGTAACAGAAGGAAAGTGATGCTGGTTTTGTGATCTGCAGTGATTTTTGGAAATAATACTGCCCAGATTAAATAAACCGATGACTTCTAAGTTGCACACATAAATCTAAATAACTTGCACAATATGTCCTAAATAAATATTACCTTCATAAGTTTCAGGTGAACTTAAAAAGGGGATATTTCATAGAATGGTATGATAACATCCAGTTTTTCAAAGAGATAGCTGTGTTAGTCTGTTTCAAGATAAAAGCAGGGAGGGAAAAGTCTTTTGGCACCTTTAAGGCTGATAGATTTATTTGAATAGAAGCTTACTGCTTCCTTAAAAGATACCTCCCTTTTTAATGGCTGTGATGATTAACTTCACCCAGCAGAGGGTGCTCAAATCACACATGTGAGTTCAGGGGGGAAAACCCTTAAAACAAAGATGCTAAGTATTTGTTAATCCAGGTACAAGAAATTCTGCCTTAGTTTTCCTCCCTTTCCACAAGCAAACCATATTGTCAAACCTTTCCTTCTCAAGAAGAGAGAGAGAAGAATAAATTATAATTACAGGAGATGTGGTGAGCCAAGTGTATCCTCAAAGCCAGGGATGACCATCACTCTGATTTCTGTGACTGCCTGGATTTATACAGTGGCACCTTGGCGCTTCAGAATGTTCAAAGGTCACACTAGTTTCAGATACATTGTCAAATACAACATTTAGTGTTAAGAGTGTCAGATTTTTTTTTAAAAAAATTGATTCTGTCTCAAGTTTCTGTCAGCTGAATTAATGAGTTATAATAGGATCTGTGAAATGGATCTCAGACAAGTGGTCTTGAACATACACAATTTACTTTTGATATTTTCTCTTCCACTCCTGTCTCTGTGGTATCTCCTTCCTTGTCAGACTAAGTAGTTAGCATAAACAAATTTGGATCATACGAACAATACAGACTGAAAAATTTGGAATATTTTTGGTGGATCAAAAAGATATTTGCTCTGCCCTTATGAGTGTGTAGAAAAACTGGTCCATTGGCTGCTCATGTCAGCAGACTACTTTAGTGTGCACACCATTTATGGATGGGCTGAAAAGAGACTTTGAGTAGGAGTGCCTTCTGCTGACCAGCTTGGTGTTAAGATGCTAGAATGATTTCTGGAAGCCAGCGTATACAGACTGAAATGTGGGAGAGAATCCTGCCAATCAGAAAAGCATTCTGGTTCCTTTAAGGTTAGAGAGTTCCTTGACAGAGATGGTGATAGGTGGTTCTTTAAGAAGACTTTTCTTCCAGACTCCTCAAAGGAAACTTAATAGCTTTCAGGTCATAAAGAGGCTGTGGGTCTGTTGATCATCCAGTTGTTGATTCCACCCAAGATTTTGGTCTAGAACAGTGGTTCTCAACCTGTGGGTCCCCAGATGTTTTTGGACTTCAGCTCCCAGAAGCCCTGAGCATTGACCATAGTGGCTGGGGCTTCTGGGAGCTGAAGTCCACAAACATCTGGGGACCCACAGGTTGAGAACCACTGGTCTAGAAATACCCCAGACTTCTGTTAAAGGCTCTTTTGTCACCCCAGGTGGGTGTTTGCTCTTTGTCATTATTGTGAAGTAAATCACTAAGTGAAAGTGGACCAGCAGCAATTATTTGAGATGGGAGAGATTCTGCCCTTTCTTTTCTGCATATTGTGTGGCTTTATTTGAGCTTGAAACAAGGGTGTGAAGTGTCAGTGTGTTCATACTGTGCTTTTAAATAAAAACTGGCTGGTTTGTTATTAGGATGGAAAGATTTAGGTTGTGCTGTCAAAGAAGCAGACTTTCAGGGTTTCATGGATTGTGCCTCTGTTGGATGGAGATGGGCTGTGCCTCTGTTATACATTCTTTTTAGAGTTATTGGCCTGTTAAAAGCAAAATCCTTGTTTTCTTAGTATTCTCTGCTCATTCCCTTGGCTATCTTAACAATCTGACATGCTCTGGATCTGCAGTTTTTGGAGTTAAGCTGTGGATAAATCTTTCCCTCTGACTTGACTGGTTTCTGTAGGGAATAGATTTGAAGCCTTAACCCTTTAGGCGGGCAGGTGGGGGCAGGGAGGTGCTCTGCATATCTTCTCTGGAGGGAACTTGGTTGGTAGAGGAGCCGGGGGCTCTCTATCGGGGATCCACGAGTCATTTATTGTAGTAATGGATTCCAAGCACATGCATCATGTACCATCCTTGTAGGAAGTCATTGATCTTCCTGTTTTGTGTCCAGTAATGAAAGTATCGACTGATGAAGGTCGGTGGTAGTTTATAAAACAGAGCTGAGGCTAATGTCCTTCTGTAGATGGAGAAGGCAGGCATGGGTGGGGGGAGGGATCTCACCTGAAATCCTTTGTTTGTTCTAAAGTTCAGCCTTAGACATGCTGTATTCCTGAACAAGTAGCAAAAAAGGGGGCTGGAGATGTTGTAAAGAGGGACATTAACACTGGCTGAAGAGCTAAGTTTTCAAGTTAAAGAGCTTAAAATAAAATGTTGTTCTTGGACTTTCTGTCCCTAACAAACACCTTGAGCTACTCTGATTAAGCCATTGCCACTCAGTTTGTAGCATAAGAAGTGAAAGGGATTCATGTGACTAACAGCACCCCCAACCTCTTTATTTTTTACCCAAGGACCTGGTTTATTGCCAAGTTCATTATAAATGTCTGATTGGAAGCAGGTATTTCAAAAACATATATTCCAAGCTGAAGTTAGGTGACCTAACTGCTTGGACCCCATACTCTTAACAATCTAATGTTAACAATGAATAATAGTGATCTTTCCATAACCCTCTCCTGTTACTCATCCTTTATTTTATCCATTTAGAGGACATAGTTTGGGCATTGATTAATGTCATTTGTGGAAGCGGTGCTCTTGAGCAGTGATGACCTTTGCAGTCATTTGCTACAGTATGTTTCCTTGGAGAGCATTTTGTTAATGGATTGCAAAACTTCAGTAAAGAGAACCCCTTCTTGCAAGAGAAGATCATCCTATCTTTATTAGATCAACCAAAAAGACACAAAAATATTTATGCAAACTTTGGAAACAACAGGTTTCTTCATCAGGCAGAAGTATTTAAAAAATACAGGCAATGGAGGGGGCAGCGGAGTGACAGCCATCAAGTCACATGATCTCTATGTTGTCTTCAGATACAAAAGGAGGAGGGACAACAGGCTCTTAAAATAAGCTGACCAAGCCACACTCCCAATGGCATTTGGGAAAGAGCAACATGAGAGATCATACAGTTTCAGAATCCAGTTCAAAATAGATGAAAACATTATCTAAGTCTTTGACACTAGAGTAGGATTTACCCAGTAGAGGCATTTTTAACATTGGACTCTGAACTAGTCCAAGTTCCTTTGCCTGCAAGTATTCCATGAGAAGAGAGGCAGCATGATATCGTGGTCTGAGTGTTGGACTACAACCCTGGAGATCAGGGTTTGATTCCGCGCTTGGCCATGGAAACCCACTGGGTGACCTTGGGTGCATCACACATGTACAATCCCAGAAAACCCTTGTGATAGGTTTGCCATACGTCAGCAACAACTTGAAGGCACACAACAACAATAATTCATTGAGATCTGTACCTCTTTCCTCTTAGTGATTATCCTTTCTTTTTCTTTTTTTTAATTGTTAAGATCAGTGGTTCTTAACCATTTACCATGGACTTTAAATATATTTTGTTGCCGTGGACCACCGAGACTTAACTCAAGATTTAAAACCCTAAAGGGTGTCAGCTGTTTATTTCAAGTTGCTTATAAAGAGTCAATTATGATGAAGAGCCCAAAGCTGCAGGTGTATATTTCAACCAGAGACAAGTGCAGGTTAAAATGTTTGATAGGACTGTAGATGATGGGTGCATGTCTCATTTTCCCCAGGGCCAAGGGTTATAGATCATGCATCGATCTGTAGCCATAAAGGCTCTCAAGATGAAGAAGCCCTTACAGCTCCTGCCTGTCCTCAGTGGGCATCTACTGAACTCCAGGGTGATCTTCAGCATCGCTTGACGCTTACGGTTGAAAGTAAAAAAAGGAAAGCTTGCAGTCACTTCATGTTACCACCACAGTGTAATCACTGCAGGAAGAGGCTGTAGCCAAAGTCATCCTCCTGTTTGCTGGACCCATGGGGGCTCTCTGGTTGTTCAGAGGGCATTGCACAGACCCTCAGGTGCATTCATTTGAGCACCGTAGCAAGAAGCTGCATGTCTTTGCTTTCCTTTGTCCCTTTCCCTTGTCAGCCACTGTGCCCAAAATACAAAGACAGGTAAGAGTCACCTTGTGCACCAACCCACAGAGACAGACACCCCTCTGGTGCACAGATGATATTCCTGCCAACTTAGGAAGCCATTTCATCCATCTGGTGACATGAAGTCCTCTTCATGACAGTTCTTAAGTACCACAAGACATTTTGTGGTGTAGAAGCTCCTTTTTCAAAAATGTTACAAGAAAAACTCTACACCTCCTCTTCCTCCTCCTTCAGTTATTTCTGACCAAGCACCAATGGGAACTGGGGGATGGGAGAGCAGAAGTACGGACAGATACTGTTACAGCTCCATGAGACCATGAGCACATGCAGACTGTGGGTATTTCTTTCCAGGTTCATCTACTATAGTAAAAGCTCAACTATAAAAGCTCATAATATTTCTTCAAGGCTTCACAGGCTCCCTGTTAGCACATTGCGCCACCTGGGGGCCTGCAGACTACAGGTTAAGACCATGGACCTAATATAACATTATCTCAGAAAGTTACTGAACAAAATTCTGCTCACGTTTAATAAATAAAATATGTGCATTGTTGTTTGTTGTTCTGTGCCTTGAAGTTGTTTGCGACTTAAGGGGAACTTTAGGTGATCCTATCATGGGATTTTCTTGGCAGAATTTGTTCGGGAGGGGGTTGCTTTTTCCTTCCTCTGAGGCTGAGAGAATGTGATTTACTCAAGATCACCTGGTTGGTTTCCCTGGCCAAGTGAGAATTCAAACCCTGGTCTTCATAGTTGTAGTCCAGTGCTCAAACCATTACCGCACACTAGATGTAACTTTCCTGCTGTATATTTTGCTTGAAATGACTCTGAATTTTATTTTTCTGCTTTCACTATGATTTTAAATAAACTTCTGGTTGAGATCCTTTGTGTACTTACCTAAAAGCAAGTTTGATTGTCATAGGATTTGTCAGTCTTGGCTCTTGATTGTACTGATTGTATAGTTATGGGCTTGCTACTAGGGATAAATGGCTCTACAGGATTATCTACACTCATGTGTGATATTAGTGTCAGGATACAGAATATGAAGTTTTGTCCACCACTTTTTCTCCATGCACTTTATCCAGTGTGCTCAGTTTCTCCTGAATGAATGTAAAGGACAGATGTGACCTCACTTATAAGGTAAATAAACTTTCAAGTGCCAGAGTTTTAGTAAATGGAAGAAGAGTTTCATATCAGTGCAGGATGATGAGAGTATTGGAGATACATGCAAGGATTCTTCTGCTTTCTCAGCATTGGCCTTTTAAAGGTTTCCAATATCTTGCTTAGTTGGTGTATTTCTTTGAATCACAGGCACGATTAATTCATAATATTTGCACTTCCCCAGGCTGTAGAAAAACATTTAGGCTTGAGAGTGTTGTTTTTTTTAAATTTGCCAATTGTTATAGTGAATAATTACAGTGTTTATTTAACAGTTCGTTTTCTTGCCGTGGTCAGAGAAATATTGAGAACTGTTCTACATGGTTCTTTTTGCATCTTATTTGGGACTTGGAATCTTAACGTGTGTCTTAGAAGGGCTTTGATACTGTAATGCCAGTAGATTAGGAAATATGAGATGCATTGCGTATGCAGCTTACATACCTCAACTGCAACGAGAAATATTTCGAACATCATAAAGAAACTCAGATTCCTCAAATGACAAGTAAATACATAAATCAATAAATAATAAAGTTATGTTCTTTCCTTATGAATTGTAAAACCTGAAACTGCTGCTAATTATGGTATTGTGATGAAACACAATTATGTGGAGGGACAAGCAATATATAGTTCTGTTCTGCTTGCCAAGCTTAAAATATTTTGTTACGTTGCAACACAAAATACCTCACCAGAGCAGCTGAAATTTGTTGTGAGGTGGAGCTGCTGGTGTCCAGTTAAAAACTGAATGTCAAAATGCTAGACAGATTGTAAGGTTCGTATTCCTGTGGAGTTTCTTTCTTTCTTCTTTCATACTATTTTTCTATTTTCTCCTTCTTTACGTGAAATAATAGATGGTGTGTGTGTGTCTCTTGCTTGCCATTTGAAATGAAATTTGTTTAGATAGTGGTGTTCAGTTTCATTTCTCTAGAGTCAGGTGGTGTATTTTGGCATCTCTTTATCATTATTAATTTCTGCTCATGAGGGAAGAGTTAGTTTGCCTTCTAGTAATTCATTTTGACTGTAAAATTGTAGGTTCCCCCCCCCCATTGCTTTTCACATGTCTTCTAGAGAAAAAGCATGATGGATGCCCTTTTTAAAATCTTATGTAAACTTGATGGAACTGGAATTCCATCCAGTTTTGAAAGGGAGCTAGTATAGAATTTATATACTTAACACAGATGCAGTTCATGGCAGTCTGCAGAACAGAAGCTAAGTCAATTTGTAGCTTGTTTTGTTTCTGACTGTGAGGTTTTGGTTGTTGCTCTGTATCTATGGCAGTTGTCAGTATATTAATTGTATGTTGGCAGCACAGCCATACGACTGGATTGTCCCCAGAACATTCAGCCCTAGTTACATTTCAATTTGTGGGGAAAGGTCACTAAACAAGGAAATAGGATGAAGGAACTGGCATTATATTTGTGAGGGTTTTCTGAATATGTTTTTACAGCATAGCAAAGTAAATTTTACCCATTAGTAAAGTAAGATTTCAGTGTAGTCATAGACCATCTATCCTGATTTCTATGCACTATGTGAGGACAGATTAGATGGACATTTTTGTGCAAACTGAATGTTGTCCATAGTTTTTCATTCACATTTGTAGATTTGAGGAGCTTCTCATTGATCGCAGTAACTGAGCTATATACGATAGCATATAATACTTTAGGATTCTGCATAAGTTACCAGAATTTTATCATCTGTGGATAAATCTCTTCCATGTAGGTGTTTTTGCAAAAGTGCAAAAGGCTTCAGGAATAGACTGATTAAGCCCAACCCTACTTCTTATATTTCCTATCTTTGTAGTGGGAGTCAATTTGTTTTATTTCTGTATAATCATCTACCTCTATGGTGATCTGGCAATATATGCAGCTGCTGTTCCAGTTTCACTCATGCAGGTGACCTGGTAAGTGTGCTTTTCACAGCAATATTTTGTAAAGTATCTTGCTGAAAAGATGAACAATGACATAACTATTTCACATTCCTGGCTCTGATGAAAGCCTGGTTCTTGGATGGTATTTTGCTGCACTTTTCAAATATATTTCCCAAAGTTATAGAATTCTGATGCTATTTAGTTTTGCTTGGTACAATGCTAAATCAGTCTAAAGGCTGATTTCAGCTTTACCTCTTTACAGCACAGCAATGTTTACCCTGTGAATCAGTTAAGTACTTGATTAAAAGATATTCCTGATTAGCTGGGAAGTACAAAAAGTGCTGATGGCAGCTGCCACCTTAGAAGAAACACTGTTGCTTTTTGCCACACTGATGGACTTACCTGTTCTAAGATGGCGGCCTAACACAACGTGTTTGAGCATCATTAAAAAAATAAAGTTGGCTTTTCTTCAGAACTACTGTTTCTTCAAATACAAAGTAATACAGATTTAATCAATTGAAGTTGTTTTTATTAAATGACTAATATCTATTTAATCAAGTGTCAGTCTTTCTCTTAAGTGGTCACTGTATTTTTTATTTATATGCTAAATCTTTAAAATGCACCGTGTAAGCATATGGAGCTCTTTGTGAACAAGGACTCAACATAATATGTCTGTTGAAGGGCGTGTGCATATATGTGTGTGCACATGACTCCCATAATATGTAAAGCACCGCTCAATATTTTTAGGGGAATGATTAATTTCCCTCTAATTTTGCTGTTTAGTATTTGTTTTAAATAGTTCCAGAAAAATAGTTTTTGCTGTTATGGGTGGCACTATCCACTTGCATTTTCTCTTAAAAAAAATCACTGCCATTTTGTGATATTAAATACTGTTTCTTGGAAATATGAAAGAGCTTATAGAAAAATGAATTTTGCACTTTCTCACTGAGCCTTTCTTCTGAATACAAGGTAGGGGTTTATATGTGTGAATGAAAAGTCTTCTCAGGTTGTCAGTGGTGCATTAATTGTGATCTGGTCTATTCTTGCTCCCTTCTTTTCAGTAGCAGGACTGGCAATCATTCATGCAGTGTTGAAGATAGTACAAAGTATAACGATACAGACAAGTGCTGGGGACGAATTAGAAGGATTGATGCTTACAGAATTTACCTGGTGAGTGTCCACAACCAAGATGATTAAATGAATGTTAATGTCCCTTTTTTTAAAAAAAAAACTTTCAAACTAGTGATTCTGAAATGGTAATTATGTTGCAAATAGCCCTGCTTCCTAGGTTTTTTTTGTTTTTGTTTTTTTGCTGGAAGCGTGATAAACCAATGGATAGAAAACTTTAACTTGGTAGTCCATGTAGCTAAAAGTGATGGTTAGCTGAAGTCAGTGATAATTTAACATCACAGGATACAAACTGCCCAGGTTAAATTCACACTGCAGGTATAGGCATCTTGTTGCATTCAGTTTTCAATTTCTGCTAGCTAACCACTGACTGTTGTTGCATATTTTGCTTCTGTTTTATTGTTTGCATGTTGATAAGCAGTTCTTCGCTGCCAAGCCTAAACAGTTACTTTGCCAGGGAAGTGATAAAGGTCTTACAAAGGCTTTATTATACCACATGAATGCAGCTTGAGAAACAGTTCTTATATTGCATATATGAAAAAAGTGATTGGATGCCTTGTATATGAATACATTAAGTAGGGCTACCTCTTTTCTGTTGTCAGCTTGCAAACAAATGCCCCTCCATCAAGATGACACTCTCTCTGTTGGTCCCTTTATCTGTAATACATATGGCCAGAATACTTTCTGCAAGTGGTACTAAGTGAGGATTTCTCTCTTGACTCTGTTGTACATGTATATGCAGATTCTTAGAATTTTCTCTGTTATGGTGGAGGAACTGGATGTCCTAAAATGTTTGTGTCTGAAATTTGCTGCTTGGTAGTGTTCGCTACTTAGTGACATCTAAACATACACAGAAAATAAGTTTGAATAAGAAATAGAGGGCAAAACAAATAATAATCTACTTTGTGGATTAAAAAATAAATATTGCAGTTGAAGGCTGAGGTAAGCACAGGTAGATGATAAAGAGGAAATGACCTGAGGCATTGTATTCAGTTTTTGTCCGTGTCTGTGTGTTAGATCCTTTTCCTGAGCAGCACACTCCCCCCCTCCCCTTTCTAGCAATAATAATAATGCTGAAGCAGGAGCTAGGTGTCAGGAATATTAGCAAATGTCACAGCCTGGTTAATTATTTAAAAGAAATATTATTGCTTTATTAAATTGCGTCTAGGTCTATTTTGTCAGAATTTCTACATGATTGAAGATTTTCTAACAGAATTTCCATAACTCTTTGACCCACCGAAGAAACGTGTTAGGAAAGGCAGGCAAGCATTAATTGCTGCCTGCACATCCTAGATATTGCACCTATAACTCATGAAGATAATTGTCATTAGCTAAAGCTGGGGGGAAAGTCTGTGGAAAGAGTATGTTTTCTGTTCTGTGTAAGGCAAAGGCAAGTACTGTTGTCTTTTTCTTTGTGTTGTTTGGATGGGTACTTCATCATTTTTCTGTCTTCAGTTTTTCTTACTCAGTTTCACCATTATTACAGAGTCACAAATAACTCCTGTATTCTAAATAACTTCTAACACATTGCTAAATGAATGTGGAGGAATTTTCTAAAAAAAAATGATAAATTGTGCAGATCAGTAAGAATAGTTTGCCGGTTATTATTTTCCATTTCTTTGCTGCATACCTTAGAGTTACCAAGATTTGTTCACTGTTGCCCAACTGCTTTGACATATATTCAGACTGGGGGCAAGATCTGGGCTTGCACTTTCACTGTTCCCTTCCTTTCCCACAGCATGTAGAAGTGAACAGTAGAATCAAAGAACTTCTGGTCTCTTTGAAAGTTAGCTACCCTTTACCCTGCATACTGACCTCACTAAATGAATGGAAATATGATTGTTACTGATTATTATGCCAGGACTTTTGCTTTATTAATTTTCTCCCTCTCCTCCCTTCCCATCACTTATTTCTTCTCTGTCACACCTCACATTTAGATTTTAAACAGAGCAGGGATGATCTTGCTGCTTTATATTTTAAGCCACTCTGGGAAACTTTACAGCTAAAGGCCAGGACACAAGTGCTCTAAAGAAGTTAATAAACCTTCATCCAGGACCTAGGATCAGGAAAGACTGATGCTATATGGGGCTGGAAAGGTGAGGGCTTGTTAGGGAACTGAGAGGGAGGTGAAGGAGGCAGGAGGTATGCTGAATTGGATTAATTAAGGGGATCAATTCGACATGAGAGGTGAGATCCAGTGGGTCTGTTGATGAGTCACCTTCCAGAGGTGGAAATAGGAGAGAGCACTTCTCTACAGTGTAACCCCCACCCTGGTTGTGCTCTCAAGACCTGCTGTAGAGGTGATAGCAACAATGAGCAAGTTTTCCCTGGAATGCAATGAAGCAAATAAATTACACGCCAGTGGGAGATTCAACTTTTTTTAAAATAGTCTTTTATTTAGCCTGGGACAAAAGAAAGATTTGATGTCCGGTGATACTTCCACAAATCAGGCATGCCAGAACAAAGAAAAGCATACACATTTATACTTTCCATAAGAAAATGATTAGCATACTAAGTTTCATTGCTTCTGCATAAGTTCTGGTGTATCAGGGCATGTGCATTGGCCCTGTCACATAGTAACCCTTCTGATAACATCAGTCACTTGGTATCTGTCTGTTATTTATCCAAAGTGGGGCCTGATTACATTCTGTACTCTGGGAGCTTAGCAATACTGTCCCCTGTGTTTTCAATTCCATTCTTGTGTCTGTGTGCCTCCAGTCAAGTTGCTACTTCTCAAAACTGGTATCCTAATTTCCAAGTGTCAGCTTCAAAGTCTGTTTTATAAATAGCTGTTAGTAACAAAACAGGCTAGTAACTCAAAGGATACTAGGAAAAACTCTGCAGAGGCCTGGTCTTGATTCCTTTCTACTATTCTATGTTACTCTAAGTCTCATCATTCTCAGGCTTCCAGGTTGCTCTATTAGACGGCTAGTAAACCACCTGCAATAGGTTTTTGAGCAGCATTGAAGGGCCACATGAAGAACGGGTGAGGAAAAGAAGTCTCGCTGTGCTAGTGGACATCTGCTATGATGACATTGGGTTTAAGCCATTAATTTAATAAAACTACTAGGAGAGTCTTTCATTGTTGGTTTATAGTTGCAGCAGCATTTTTTTTAATAGTAGAAAATATCACTTAAAATCACAGAAGTCATTTTTGATGTGTGAGTAGACTGGGATTTTTCAGTTTTTACTGACAGGTTTCTAGGAAGGTGTGATGGCAGGTGGTTGAAGGTTATGGAGTTCCCTATCATTTATTTATTTTTATATGTTTATTTATTTATTTAAAGCAGAGTTGGAAGCCTCAGAACTGAGTGGATTGAGTGTCCTGAACAGAAATGGGCTTCAAGTTTGGAGCAGATTCTTAATTCACCAGTCACCTTATGCGTGTATTTGTTTCACACAGAGCCATTTTGAGAAGGGTTTTCTTATTGAGTTTTCCTTCAGAATATGTTGGTACACATGTATAGTTGGCCCTCCATATCCATGTGTTCTGTGTCCATGGATTCAATCTGCCACGGCTTGAAAAGACTCAGAAAAAAAATCAGAAAAGCAAATATTGATTTTACTGTGTGCTGAGCACTATGCTGATGTGTAGGCATATCCTGCTGTAGCCTTCCACCATTTCACAAATCCTTAGGCTCTCTCTTGTGCTCGTCTGAGTTTTCCATTTTATATATGGGACACCATTTTATTATGCCATTGTATGTAATGGGAGTTGAGTGTCCACAGATTTTGATACATGGGGTGGTCCTGGGATCAGATACCACTGAATACCAAGGGCCCACTGTATAGCAATAGCCTTTCCAAAAGAATTATTTTACTATGGAGAATTTAAAAAAAAAAAAGAAAGTTTGGGATGCCCCACTGAGACGAAAAGCTACCTGAGTCCCACCCTAAATTAAATAGAATTCTTCAAGACTGTGAGATCTGTATTCTTTTCACCTTTCATCTAGTCTCCTTCAGTTTTTCTAGAACTTCAAACAGTTGTCACCTTCTCATTTTGATCAACAGTTTCAGACTGCATATGCATTTCTCATCAGTTAGGCTTCTATAGCCAGGGCATTGAAAATTCAAAAGATGTTTGTTTCTCTGGAGATGGTTGCAGTTCTGCTTTAAAGCTGGCGGTAACCACAACTACTGTATGAGTTGGACACTTTATATCTTACAAGAGCCTCACTGTCTCCCTCCCAAGGTCCCTGTTTTTCTTTCCTCCAGTCCCTTCCTTTTCCATTGCAGTCATAAGTTTCAAACACTGTACCTTTGAGCTGGGAAAGGAGAGGAGAGTGACTGAAATAAAATCCTATTTCATGGTTTAATGTGCCAGAAGTCCTCTGGAAATGGTCTCTGTTCCTGTGCTTCAAGAATGGAAGCTGAATGCCATGTACATAATGAGAATATTTAGACAGATTAAGTTGCTCTCTGATGAGTTTGCTTGCCTGCCTGCCTGCACAGCATTTTTAATATTGCTTTTCAGACTCTAGCACACCTAAGTGTGGCTGTTCTGTCTGCGCACGATCTGCACGGCCCGCAGTAACCTTCGTCCTGCACAAATTTCAGTGTTATCTTTCTTGTAAATTACTTCTGAAAGTACAGACTTGCGAAAATAAACAGGTAATGGGAAATGTTGAGATGCTTGAATTGATCACTTTCCCCCACCCAAAGCACGTCATTTTAGGCTCTTTTTTGCTTCCATTATTTTGAAAGAGAGAGATAGGTTGCGTATCTGGTCTGTTCAGTTATGGTATATTATGATATGTTCTTTGAAACTCAGCTGGGGAGATTGACTGGCATGAGTAACTTACTTGGCCCAGTGACTCTAACAAGACAAAATACTTATGGTTAGACAGTTTATAGTCTTGCTGTGGTTTTCTGATCACTAATTCTTATTCTTGATAGCCAGAATGATCTGACTCTCAGCTATCGCATAAAGGAAACAGTTGAGTTGTGATAACTTTAGATGTAGATTAGCTTGCTTGCTCCCTGCTCCCCCACATTGACTTGGTTGCTCCTTAGCACAAATTCTAGTCTGACTCATGGTTAGAAGCTGTTTTGGTAATGTAGTTTTGAGGGCAGACACAAAGGATTGTTTGTAATGAGAAGGCAATAGATTGCCTAATACAGAGGGAGTATGGAACTGAACTGGATCAAGAGAAAGTTAGAGGGAATATAGCTTTCTTATGTAATGCCAAAGCATTATTTGGTATTATGTTTGAACTGCCATATTACTGATCCTCCTAAATTTTAGTTCTAGTTCTAAACTTAAATTGCCATTGATTACTGCTGTTCTGAAGTGCTGGAATTTCTGTCTTTGTGAAAGTTCAAATTGGACCAAAACTGCCCATCCAGATGGTCTGATTCTGGATGCAGTATGATTATTCTGAATGTTACTTCAGCACTGTGCCAGAGCAGCTTTATTTTTCCCCCTCTGTTATTCTGCTCTCTGAATAGGGCACAAACAGAATGGGGTCAGACAAAAAATGATTGAAGCTCTCAAGGTAAGAGGGGAGAATAGCAGTTTGGAAGAAAGCACTGTGCACTGAAGATGCTATCTCCAGCTTGGCTTTATGCTGTTTGAGACATTGTGGTACATCTGTTGTGTCAAGGTTTGGGCTGAGGCTTTTTAGCTAAACAGGACAGGGACTGGTATCCATGCATACAGTTTCACAGATGCTGTAGTATTACAGGGAGCCCAGCGGGTGCAAGCTGAGCGAAGATGGGAGCACAGATGGTTTAATGGAGATTATCCCAGTTGGAAGCATACTAGTGCAGTGAATAAAATGAGGGCTCATAAGCACTTACCAATTCTCTTTAGGAAGGGACAATGTCACCCCAGCCTTACACTGATTAGAATACTGAACAAGTAGAACCCTGCCTGTCTGATGTGAGGAGGCAATGCTAGTCTTATTTATGTAATCAGAAAACAACAAATGTTGAAATGCATCACCCATTAGAGATGCATTTTTCTTCTTTTCTTTTTCTCAAGATTATATTATCTGCCTGAGACTTGGGTAAGATAAATATATTCACAGATTGCAGTCACCAGCTTTACCATGGTCCTTTCTGAATTTCAGAAATAGAGAAAATGATTCCACTTTAATTGCCATGGCTGCCTCCTATGGAATCCTAGGATTAGCAGTTGAGGAAGGGACCTTTGGGCTCCTCAGCCCAGGAACTCCTCTGCTGCCTGTGACCAAACTGCCAATCTCAGGTTTCCGTAGGAGGCAGCCATGGCAGTCAAAGTAGAATCATAGTGCTATAATTCTATGGTGTGAATGTTGTGTCCTTTCTTATAGTTCTTGTGGATGCCTCCTCTTGTACTCAGTTAGTGACTGATGTCAGTTCTATCTACCTGTCTGTTTAATCATAGACAGTAGCACCCCAGAAATAGATGCGGATGATCTGTGCGGGAAAGCTCACATCAACTTCAGCAGGTACTGTGCAGCAAGGATTATATGGGAACATTTACTTCCAGTTGATCATTCTTGTTCCTAGATCGTGCCTCCAGTCTCTCTTTCTTTGGTAATGTCTGTAAATATTATGAATTGCCTATCTCACGTAAGCGTCTTATACTGATTCAGATGTAGTTGTTTGATTTTGAGTAGGAAGACTGCCAGTATTCATGCTGCTTCTGAGCATGGCAAAACCAGGGCTTGTCACAACTATTAAATAATGTTTTCATGTCCTTTCACAATAGTGGGCATACCTAATTTTTATACTGTCAAGAACCCCTTTCTGAATTTATTCTGTTCCCTCCATGTGTGCTGGGTGTGCAAGAATTCATTGTGTATAGCTGTAAGTGTAGGTTCTTAAAATCTGTGGCTTGGGATGAAAGTGCATGCTTCTCCCATCTCTACTACTATCTTACTTCAGTCCTATTAACTATAGACTGGTAGTGATTGGCACGGATTACAGAAGAGAAGGTAGACCTTCATGATTGCCTAGAAAATGGTTTGAAGGTGAAGAAGCTTCCTTAGTTGTGTTCAGGCAAGTGAATTCTGTAGGGCTTGGTGGAGCCATGGGAGGTGGGGAACAAAGGTAGTAAGATCTCTTGGAGGCTTGATTGGCGCCAACACTGGGTTCATTTCAGCACCAGATAAAACCATGGGTGTTTTTTAAAGCCTCTGGGACCTTACTGATTTACTCCAAAATAGTTACATACATGAATTTAACCAGTTTTAACCTTGATTTTAACTTGTTAAAATTGTTCAATATGGTTTTAGTCCATTCAAATTATTTTTATTGTTTTAAATCGTTTTAATCTCCGTAAATTGATTTTACATGTACTCCACCCTGAAATCTCACAACACAGGATGGGATGAAACTGTTTTAACTACTAGATAAAGAAAAAGAGGTTGCTCTGTGCCTCATATGGGCACTCCATGAGTTATATGCAACTACTAACAGGCCTTCCATTCAGCCTGAAGGGATGCCCAGCACCCTCTTGGTGCTGCTGCTGCTGCTGGAAGCGACTCCCATGCGTTTTCCTCCCTTTATAGAATTATATAATTTCATGTCCCTGCAGACTCTTTGAGAAAATATATTTCGAAATGTGGAGGGAGGGGGCTTGTTTATCTTAACTTGTAGTTGGTGGCATCCGAGTTCTGTTACTTCATTTTGTCTGGGTTCTCACTGTGTTTGGCTACATTCTTGGAGAACTCCTTTTCCTTTGCTTTAGGAAACTGCAAGCCTCTGAAGGCAGTCTGTCTTCCTTACATGTTAATACTAATTGGCATGCCTATTATCACTATTTAACCCAAATGGCCCTTGTGCAGAGGGCAAAGCTGGTTGAATGAAGCTTTTCCAGAGAGAGAGGCTTTATAGCAGCTATTCCATCTGGCTCTGTGTGATGCCTACTTACCAAAAGTACTTTGATCTGAAGAGAGGAAATACTGCCTTATAAATTAAAAGAAGCCTTCCCTCACGTTATACTAGAGCTAAAATGCTACCATCTCCAGCAGGAAAAAAGGCAGTTATTTAATATTGTATGAAAACACTGTCAAAGGATTTTATACACTGCAGAGCTGTGAACAACATAGGGGCCTACCTTTAGTAAACATAGCTATAGGCCACAGCACTCAAGTAGAACAAAAGATGTAGCACACTTATGCTGCAGCTCAGCCACTTTTTTTTTCAATGTCTAGGAATTTATGTGTCAGGAGAAATGCAATGAATATTGTTCTGAGAGCCTAACAGCTTGTGGCTTCCTCAGTTTGCTGTATACATTTTACACACTGGTGAATGTATCAGGCATTACAGAAGAGGCATAATCGACTGACAGTCTGAGAGATACAGTCGAAAGAAGGTGATTGGCTAAGGAAGTGGAACAAACTAATAGAAGCAATTAAAGGAAGGAAGGGTACAAAATTATAAACGATACAATTAATACAATTCTCCACATCAGAGGAAAGGAGGTTTAAATAAAAACGGACTTTGGACTGCGTCCAGTTCTTGGGACCTCATTTCAAGAAGGATATTGACAAGCTGGAGCATGTCCAGAGGAGGGCAACCAAAATGGTCAGGAAGCCATGCCCTATGAGGAGCGGCTTAAGGAACTGGGTATGTTTAGTCTGCAGAAGAGAAGGTTAATAGGGGACATGATAGCCATGTTTAAATATTTGAAGGGATGTCATGTCGAGGAGAGAGCGGGCTTGTTTTCTGCTTTTCCAGAGACTAGGACAAGGAGCTATGGATTCAAACTACATGAAAAGAGGTTCCACCTGAACCTCAGGAAGAACTTCCTGACGGTCAGAGCTGTTCGGCAGTGGAATATGCTGCCTCGGAGTGTGATGGAGTCTCTTTCTTTGGAGGTTTTTAAGCAGAGGCTGGATGGCCATCTGTTGGGAGTGCTTTGATGTGGGTTCCTGCATGGCAGGGGGTTGGACTGGATGGCCCATGTGGTCTCTTCCAACTCTGTGATTCTATTATTCTACTTTGTATCTCGGGGTAGGGGAGGGAGAGAAGGTAAAAAATGAAATATATTTATTGGAAATTAATTTGTTGGTTGTGGGTGGTATTAATTGTTTTTCTCACTCCAAAATTAAAGAAAAATAAAAATTAAAGAAAAATAAAAAATAGAGAAGTTAAAAAAAAACAGTCCAACAAATATTAGAAAAACGTGATAAGAGTATCAAAGAAGGCATGCCTGGTTGAAGTTCCCAGACAGTGTTTCCATGTTTTTTAGTCTTGTAAATGCCACTTAAATGTTACTGAAATGACTGTGTGTGTTGGAAATGACAGGACTCATTTTTAGCTGTAACATACAAAATGGCTTTCAGGCTTGAGCTGCTTGTGCAGTATTTGTTCTGCCTTTTCTTATAGCAGCAAATGTAGCCCTTTTTCCTTTGGCTGTTAAGAGTATGTCTTTGAGTTGAGAAGTAATTTTCTAAACTGAATATGTCTTTTGAGGTCATCAGCAACTTCTTTTGCTTTTGCTATTGCTAAAGTGTGGTCATCTGTGTCCCCTTGCTTTGCTTCGGAGACTACATTTGTCACATGTGAACTGCCTAGATATTTATTGTTGCAAGTCTGGTTCTCCAGAGATCTGAACATTCTCACGTAGGAAGTGAAGATACTTCTATGGCAGGTTAAGCAGGGATCATCAAGTGGACCATAGGTATCAGCCATGAAATACCATAAAGGATCCTGCTTTTTTCTAAGTTATAGGAGCTGTTTTGAAGGAGGGAGATAAGGCTAACCAGGAGTAAAACGTCTCCTGGTGTGTAGAAGCGGGAGTTTCATATGATAGAGCAGAGTTGTCTTTCGGGTTATAATTGCCAAAATGATCTTTCCCACATGGTTGTTAAAGGTACAGAAACTCTGTTTTCTTTTGAATCTGGCTTCTCTAAATGGGACTAAAGGAAGCTGTTGTGTCATAGTGTGGTATAAGCTGGTTAAGAGAAAGCTAGCATGATTAAAACAAGCAGCAAGTATATTTCAAAGGACTATACAGGTGTTTTATAATTGTTTACTTTTACGCAGTGTGAAGTTAATTGTTCATGCTTCTAATCAGATTCCTCTTGCCAAGACTGGAACACATTTCCAAATATAAATGATTCAATACCCTTTTTAAAATAGGAGCCAGTGGAGTGAGGCTCCATAAACCACTGGAAGGAAAGAAGTATAATAAATGTTGTAATGTTACTTGCTTAAGACTATTAAGAAAGAAGATTATGTATTTGGAGGCAAATCCAAGACAGAATTAGATTAGAACTGAGCCTTTGACTGGTCAAAAAAGAAATGATCCAGTAATGGTCCAGTACTTTGAAAATGCTAACTTGTTAGAGAAAAGTCCTGTTATCAAGTTCTATGTTATAATAATTTTAAAAACCAAAAAAAAAGGGGGGGTAATTAATTGTTTATAGTGTTAGGTAAGGTTTCTATGTAAATGTGAATGATTCACAGAAATGTTCTTTGGCTTTGGTCCTGGAACATCAGACATAGTCTACACCTGCAAATTTCAAAACAGAAAATGCTGGTAAACCATTGCCTTTCATCACAGATGACTGCTTGTATTTTTTGTTTGGAGATTCCCACAGTCATTGCAAGGAGGAGGGGGAGCAGGTGGTTTTCTCTGCTACTGTGCTTATCTCTGGGCACTGTACAGTTAGGGTGCAAGTAGCCCTCAGCCTGACCTTGCTAACACCATCATGAAATACAGGAGGTAAGCTGACACCTACACAGTGTCATTCTTGAACAGTATTCTAAAGAAGAGGTCAATATCTGATGTGTCAGTTGAAATGCTTAGATGCTATGGAACAAATAGATTTGGAAGTTCTGAAAACTTCCTTTGCCTTGATGTTTGCAGTATTACAAAACTGTTGCAAACAATAGCTCTGATCATAACTGCAGAAAACAATGTAAAGCATGTGGAGTTGGCTGGAAAGTAGAGATGTGTAAGTCTGTATGTTGATGCCATCTTAACTGTAGAGCAGATGTGGGAGATTTATTGGATGTCTTGATTCGTCGAAGGACTAAGCAGTGAGCTAAAAGTCAACCAGAAATTTTAGTATTCTTTGTCCTAACCATAATTTTGGCAATCTAGTTTCTGGGAGTGTTTCCTATTTCAGTGATTTCAGCCTTGAGAAAACTGTATCTAGCAGTCAATCTGCTCCGAAAACTAGGGCCTCCATCCATGTAATCACAGAAATAATTGTTTCTGTTTATGGTAGAAGAGTGCAGTTTGGTACCTTTTCATGTGAAACCTAGCACGCAGGCATCATTAACACAATTCAAATTTTATCATCTTCCTTTCAGGACTATCTTCCTGTAGTTTGATAAGTACATTCTGACTACAGTAGCCCCACCACATTTGCGAGGGTTAGGGGCACAGAACCCCCACAAAAATGGAATAGTCGCAAATAACTCCCACCCCCGTGATTCCCCTCTAGAGCTCCCCCTCCCATTCCTTTGCCTCTGACCCCAGCATTGGGGGGCAAGGGAGAAAAAAGACACAGTAAAGGGTTTACTAGTGCTTTCCCCTCAAAGGGAGAAGAGCACAGTTTTTCCCTTCTAGTTACTTTCAGTGGCAATCTTGAAAAGAGAGGGGTAGGAACAAAGAAGGCACCTGACAAATCGGCAACCATTACACAGCAGAAAAGTACAGCCACATGGGAGAGAAGACATGCTTCTAGCAGTGGGATATGGGGGCTTTGCTCACCCAAAAAGAAAAAAAACGTCCATTTTAAATTAAAGCCTGGCAAGCCTGGGGTGAAGAATGCAAGGGAATAGGAGGAGGAAAATGGGTGGGTGGGGAGGCAAGCACATATCTTACAAATAGTCAAACTTGCGAAGGTCAAACTCACAAATGTAGAGGGAAGACTATAGTCATTTCCGCACTAGACTGTTATAGCGCTATTATTCCACTTTCAACATCGTGTTGAATCCTGGGGTTTGCAGTTTAGGGAGGGGCCTCAAAGGCAAACTGCAAACCCCAGGATTCCATAGGATGTTGAAAGATGAATAATAGCATTATAACCATCTAGTGTGGAAAAGGCCTATATTTTCTGCCCTTCAGACCTACATGGCATAACTATTTTATTGGATTTTTCTTTCACCCCAAATCATCTCCCATCCAAAATCAGATTTCTAAACAGGCAGATGTTCTCAATTAATTTCACATGGTCAAAATAGCTGATTGCTTCCCCCTTCTTTTACCCCTGCGTTGCAAGCTAAATATAATCCATTAGAGAAAGTTTCTGATATTGATTTTGTTTTCTTCCTTCTTGATTACTGTGTTCAGTTGGAACAATAGAAACATCAGATGGGAGTTGGCATGAGGGTACATATCTTAGTGCCATGGCTCTGCAACAGAGACTGATTCTGTAGTACACAGCGAAGGGAGGCTACAAGAAAAGGGATGCTACTGGCTTTAAAGGATTAGTTTGTCTCTCTTTACAGAGGGATTAATAAAAAAAGGAACTTGAATGTGTTCCTTGCACAGTGCTGTCTCTGCATTTCAGGATGATTTTTTTTCTTTTTAATTGAAGCTGGATGATACTGTCATTCATTCTGACTCTGAATACTATTAAGACAGTTTCCCTTTCCCAGTACCCCATCAGCAAGGCCTTAGCAGAGGGCAAAGATTAATCTTGTATGGCAATGCCAGGCTACATACTTTGATTACTTGTTCAGAGACTTGCTCAAGGAGTTGAACCCCAGTTGTTGCAAGCCAGGTTGTGTACTGATTGTTTAACCATGATAAACCACACTGTGGCAGTCTTTCAACAGGCCCAGAGACTTACCGTCCCTAGAATTTGGTAGCTTCAGAGTGTCAGGAGTTGCCAAAAGAGGCAATGATTTTTTTATACAGCAACAAGCTTTCTGCAGTAGGTGCTTTAGGTGAGTTTAACAGTCTTCTATAATGCTGTGCATATTCTTCATGCCTGACACCAGCTTTCTATCTCTTACGGCATTACTAAAAAGTAGAACGGAGGCAAAAATATGTATGCCATGTCTCCTGAACATTTAGAAGTGGGTTTATATCCATGAAGGCTCATGCAAAAATAAGAACCAATTAATCTTAAAAGTGCTGCCACATTCCTTTTTTTCTCTGTCCCTTCATCCTTTCTGTGCTGCAAGAGGCTAACATGGCTACTTCTCTGAAAACTCTCCCCATAAAAGATCACCTGACAATTACTTTGTGCCCTTTGGAATGCAAGGTGAAGATTTCTGTTTCTGCAGAATTTTTAAATCATGAAATATATTTTTAAACTTCTAAAATTATTTTAATTACTATTCAGTTATGAACTTTAATTGTTTTTGTGTGTCTTGTGAGGGTTTTTTTCCAATTGATTTTAATCTCTAGATTATTTTTAAAAAAGTATCATGTATATGGTTTTATATGTATTCTTTGCTATTGTTCACTGCCTCAATCCAAAGAAGAAGGCAGGTAAGAAATAAATGTTATAATTGTTATTGTTGTTATTATTTACTTTTCCATCTATTTCAATATTTTTTTGAGGTAGGCCGGCCAAAGAACCTTTGTCTGGGACAGTTATTAATGTTGTTCATAAATATTTTTGAATTGACTTCCTTCGTAGAATGGTTGACAACTTTTGCGCTAATTACAGCTCTTACAAAGCAAACTCATGCCCTGTAATATTGTAATATTTCTTTCCTTCTCCCTTCCTATTTGGATGCAGTTAGATGCAGGATTGGTAAAGGCAGAAGCCAAGGAGGTGCCAGAGTGAGTACAAGACATTGCAGCATAAATAGTTTGGCAACAAAGAATTAAATAATAGTCACTTTAGAAAATTGGCAGTCTCTACCTACCTACCTACCTTCCTTCCTTCCCCTCCTCACTCATTTGCTTGTGAAAAAAGAATAGAAGAAACATATGATATACACTTGGCCCTCCACATTCACTCGGGTTAGGGACCCAGGACCCTCGCAAAAGTGAAAAATTCACAAATAACAATATTTATGTGTCTGTGGGAAGGGGGGCTGAGGAATGCGTGAGGAAAGTGGGCATCTAGGGTCTAAACCAGGTCAGGGAAAGGAGATGGTTGGTATGGTGGTCCTGTACTTCCTCTCTCTTGCCCATCTCCTTTCTTGGGTGTGTGTGGGGCCTGGGTACAGGGTTTGTGGTGCTGAGAATTTGGGCAGAGAGCCATCCTTAGCTGGCCTGGCAGAGACTGGTAGAGGAAGAAGAGAACCAGAGGTGGGTTTTAAAAGGGCTGTGTGGCCTGATTGGAGCCACCAAGAGAGAAGGTTCCCCCCAGAAAGAAGCACCTGAGGTGGGAGGGCAGGGATTGGAGAAACTCGCGAATAATCAAATCCGTGAATGTCAAACCCGCAAATGTGGAGGGCTGACTGTAGATTGCAAGCTTGCTCTTCAGTATGATTTTAGCATACATGTGTAAAATAGTTTTCTGAAAAACGTTGTGGACCCTCTCATTTTAGCAAGGCTGGAGTGTGGGTTGAAGCCCCTGAATTTAATTTTTGCTAAAATGTATAAATTTCATGAATGTGATGTTCAGAGTCTCTTAATTTATATAAAAAGTACTGTCAGACAGGAGCTGTCGACACTTTTATCATACCTTTTAACAGATAGCAAGCAAAGCAGTCCATTTATTTTTAAAGAAGTTTTCAAAGAAATAGAACCATTAAGTCTGCTGCAGTGTAAAAATGAAAAAAAAAAGGAGGGAAGGAGGGAGAAATCCAGCAGCATCATTAAGACTGATTTATATTTTAGCATGAGCTTTCCTGGCTATCAGTCAACTTCTTCAGATGCCCCAGCAGAGTTAACTGTCTTGAACTTGCTCTATTTCAGTTTGTCCCAAAACATTCAGTGGGAAGAGAGAAGGCTGGGCTGATCATAGTCAAATTTCTTCAACAGCCCAAGAGCGTTTATCTCAGGCATTCCTCCTACTTCCTTGTCAGTTCTACTTAAAGGATACCTTGGCTTCTATTCTAGCAGTTTTCAAAGAGCTCTGTTAGTCTGTTTCAGCATGAAAAGGGAAAGGGAGGAGTCTTGTGGAATTTTTAGCAGAGTTATTTAAGCATTAGCTTTTAGATTCCTGTCCAGTTCATCTGAAGCATCTGATGATTCAGTGTGTTACGAGGAAAAGACTGTAATCCTTGAATGGTCTTGCTGAACTAAGTCTTAAAAGTGCCACGAGACTGCCTTTTTTACTCCCTTCTACCTCCCTTTCTAAAGATCTGTATGCTCTGAAAAGTGCAGACTGTGGAACTCAGGTTCAAACTACATGTGACATAAAAAAAAATAACGTGAAGCATTTGAAAACTGTGGGTTTTTTGATATAGAATGTGCTTCTGATCTGGATGGTAAGAGTTTCCCAGTGGTTCTTAACCTTTTCTTCAACATGGACCCCCAAAACTTAACTCAGGATTTAAATATTTAAATTTAGATTTAAATATTCAAATCCATATAGGGTTCTTCAAATGAGGGAGTAATTTGGGTGCATGCACATGTCTGCCACCATGTTCCTTGGCACCCACACCCCTTGATGCCATGTAGAAGAGACAGTAAAAAAAAGGCATCCTGTGCAGCAGCAAGGGCATCCTTCCAAAATGAAAAATCAGCCTTCTATTCATTCAGATCACTCACTTGCATCTGTAGGGAGCCCAGGGAAGAGAAGGAGAGAGGGGGGGGGGGGAGAGAGAGAGAGAGAGATGGCAGAGAGTCAATGCTTGCCAAGTGCTTTCCATCTATAGATGCTGAATTCAAGTATCTTCCCTTGAACTCTTTCACCTGGTCTGATGCTCAGTGTTGGTGTCCAACAGCAGGGCTTCATGGACCCCAGGTTAAGAACCATTGGTCTTACCAAAGTTCCCTGTCCCTGCTATCTGTCACAAAGGTGCTGTTTGCTGCAAACTGTGGAATCAGGTCCCCAGGGAGTACAAGCAACTTTCTCTCCAAGATGTCTAGCCGTTTCTTCACAGCAGGTGATCCACAGTTCTGCTCCTAACCTCTCCAAAATCAATCTCAATAAGTTCTTTACCATCTGGAGCAACACTACTGAGCAAAAGTCCGAAGATCCAGCAGTGAAGGGAGCAATAAGGTTTTGGGGTTCTTATATGGCCAGCATAATATGCATGAAGGTGTTCTTACTTGTGTTTGGGTGTACCTCCTTCATGACTTATAGCACCTGTACTCTAGCTGTTACTCCACCTGGTCCATTTCCTGTACATCCTATGTGATGGAGGGTGCATTAAAGGTTCTGCAGTGAGGGAATGGGAGAGATCATGCCAGTAGTGTCAGGGCTAGCAGGATCTGACTCCTCTGAGCATGTGCAGAGTTTGAACAGTGACGCAAGGCTTTACCACACAGAGGCTCCTGGTGAAGCAGAAAAAAATTCCAGAGGCTCATTAAGTAGGCTTAGAGGCAGAATCACTGCCACACTCTAAGATAAAGGCACTTGGCAAAACATTCCAGCAGCAATTAAACAAGTAAGAATAACAGAAGATAAACAGGCAGCATCTCCCCTTATAAAGTGTAAACTGTCAGCAGCATGACAGGTCCAGCTAGGCAATCCTGACTGGCAGCTGGTGAAGGCAACCACCAGCTTTTTTATGTCCCACTGTCACTCTGAACAAGTGGGGTGACCCAATCAGCGTTCTGGTGTGTGGCCTTCTCCAATATAGAAGTCATAGCCAAAACAGTCCTGCTGACCTTGCACCTCCTCGTCTGGCCACATCACCTCTTCCTCTGCCATCCACTCAGAGGAAACCATGCCTGCCCGGCATATAACCCCAGCATATACTGAATTTTGGAGCAGTGCTTTCAGTCTTAGATCCTGAAATAAAATTAAGACTCCAACCAAATTGCTATCCTTGTCAGTTGGAAGTCCCCTATCCACCCACTCTCAAGAACTATCCAGATTCGATAGGTCTCCAGAGGTGTGCCATCATAGTCAGTCTCCAACCTCTGCAGGAGAGTCTGCTACTTTACAAGGAGGCTATTTGTCCATGGGAGCAGGATCATTGAAAAGAATCCAACCTAAGGTTTCCTTTATTGAAACAACATTGTTCCAGTAACAGCTGCCCAATATCATTCTGTCCAGTATTGCTCTGTTACAGTGGATCTTTGGTGTCCACTATGTTTTGGTTCCAAGACCCTCTGTGGATACCAAAATTCATGGATGTTCAATCCCATTATTTACAATGGTGTAGTAAAATGGCATCTCTTCTATGAAATGACAAAATCAAAGTCTTCTTTATGGATTTTTTTAAAAATAATTTCAAGCTGTGGTTGGTTGAATCATGGCTACAGAATTCATGGATGTGTAGGGCTGACTGCCTTTTTATGCAAACCACCTGGAATTTAAGGAAAACAGAATCTCAGTATCTGAAGTGACAGTACTTGCTTTTAATGTACATATGTGGGGGCAGAATAGTTACATTTAGATGTGGGTTTATTAGAAATCAGAGGATCAGAATATTGCTCTTCATAGGGACATGGAATTAATTGAACTGTAACTATAAGTTCTATTGTTCTCAGACACTCCCATGATCTAAAAGCTTGTACTGAATGCCATAAGTGCTTAGCAACAGCCTAATCAAGCTTCTTAGAATGAGGCAGATATGTCTTCTGCCCTCCCAACAGTTTGCTGCACCCAGTGGTATTAGATTTAATTCCTCAGTATGTTTTTAATAAAAATGGCAGACTCTTGTAATATCTTAAAGACTTACAGACTTACTTTATAAGCTTTTGTTGAAGCTACTTCCTCAAATCTGTGAATTGTTATCCTAGCCTGGCAGATATAGGTTGACAAAGTTATGAAAGGAGGACAATGCAATCAGTGAGTCCAGAAAGGATTGAATGTAATTACTGCCTGCTGCTAACTGAACAGCTTCCCCCACCCCAAGAATGGAGGACAGTTATTTCTCCTTTTTCTCCCTGCATTCCTTTGTGAACCCTCAAAATCTCCTGAGATTTGAGAGACTCTCCATGGAAGACCACAAAGGATTACCAGGTGCTGTAGGCTTTATTTCAGAGGGAGGAACTGGCAAGACCAACTCTGAGCATTCCTTGCCCTCTGAAATTTATGGGGTCACCGTGAGTTGGCAGACAACTTGAAGGTACAAACACACAAACCAGGACTGCATGGAAGAGAAGAAAGTCCTGTTGCACAAGGAAAGATCTGTTCTGTGCAATCTTGGATTTCTCCCAGAATTTTTGAGCTACTTTTTAATCTCTATAAATTATGAAGGTTCACAATCCCATATGACAAAGTGAGAGCCATATTCTTGGGTAGCTCCGTTTATATCTATTTGGGGAGTTGACTAAACCGTTATGACCTCTGAACTTAACATTCTAGTTACCAAAGTGCTGAAAAACTTCTCCATGTGTGACTAAGTATGAAAGGACATACATATTATGTTAGTCTTGATTACAAAAAGTATGCACAACTGACAACTTCATTTCTTGCGACATGTTTCCAATGTGGCCCTCTGAACTAAGCACTGTTTAAATGGTTGAGACTGTTGAAGCATTGCTAATATGTGTGGTATAATAATAATCTTCATTTCTGATGGCTTAATTATATCTTAGAATGGAGAGCAGGTTAGGAACCAACTTGTATTCAAATCTTTTTGGTGATGATAATTTCCTTCTTGCTTTTCTTTTTAAGAAAAATTATAACCATTTTCAGTAATTGTCCCATATCAGCATCTGACCAGCTATTACAGTTCTTATGTTTCTGTAATGTGGTTTTTGCACTGTCATGGAAAAGATCTACCCAGGTGCTTGGAATCTTTTCTTTCTTTTGGCTCTTACTGTAAATTGTGATGGATGATAAGCAGTCTTTGATGAAGACCACAATTCCTGTGAGAGGGAAAGGAGTATCCAGTTTCACGTTGTAAAGACTAGGTAAATTACAGGCAAGATCCATAAAAATATACTTCGTGGAAGCTCCAACTTCTTTGATGCTCTTCCCACTTGTTTTTGACTGGATATAGTAACAGTGTGAATAGTGCTGTTGTGCTGATCATGACTTTTATAATGCAGACATGAAGATAGTGAATGCTGCATTTTTGTGAAGAGATGATTAGTGCTGTTCTTAAAACCATCACTCGTGGTGTAGCATGTCTATTTGTGAGAGCATTAGACTGGATCCATATACTGAATTTTGGAGCAGTAAGCCAGCATGGAGTCGCTGTTTGAGTGCCGGACTATGACTCTTGAGACCAGGGTTTGATTCCCCCACTCAGCCACATAAACTCACGGGATGACCTTGGGTGCATCACACACACTCAACCCCATGAAAAGGCCTGTGTTAGAGTTGCCTCCGTAAGTAGGAAACAACTTGAAGGCACACAACACCAACAAACAGAAGGACCATAGTTCAAATTATTTTCAGGCAACTGATGCAGGTCATGGTTTGAACCATACCTAAACCTTTAACTACCCTATGGACTGTGGATCAGCCTGCAGGATACTTACTTCTGGCAGCAACATGCATTGACTTGCTTAAACATCTACAGAGGATTGTGTGCATTTTGTGAGATACAGCCTTCGCATAATGTTCATTGTTGTTGTTGCTGCTGCTGTTGTTTGAATGTTGTGCTTTTTTCTGTACCATCTGTTGCACTGCTCTAGGGAGGGTTCTTATTTCCCCATTCCTCCCAACTGTGATTGTAGGCAGTCTTTTGTATGTTAAATGTCAGATATGTACCATGTTACAATGTGAAACTTTGTGCTACTCTCCTGTGGGGAAAGAACTGTTTAAAACTGCATTGCCTTTGTAAAATTGCCTATCAGGAAGGTGGCCCTTAAAAAGGTTTGCATCAACACTTCTAATAGTATTGAGTTACCTTGTGTTTGCCTTTCTAGTAGGATGACCCAGCCTGGCATTTGAGTGTGGAAGTTTAAATGGTAACAAAAACATAGTTAGGTGCTACAGACACTGAATTCCTGGTATTGCCATGTTATATATGATAGGCATGGAAAACCTTTAAAACCTTAAGGCCTGCCTAGATGAATAAAGCATGCTGTTGGCCAGTCCTATACCAGCTTGTAGGAAGTGTGGTGCTGAGAAACAAGCTGTCTTTTCTTCTTCTTGTGACACCACATTTCTAATTCTATTTGACCAGAGACATAATCTCAAGTTAAAGCCACAGAATCATTGACTTCTCATTCCATTGAGTGCTTAGGTCTGGTTTAACCCCTAGGGCACTTGAAGAGAGACTGGCTTTTCATGTTAGTGCAGAGCTCTTTGTTGGTTACTTGACAGGCTTGGATCAGTGTTTGTCTTTTTAGAGAAATGAAGCAATGAATGGAGATTAGAAGATAAATAAAAACTGCCTTGCTTGATCTTGGTTTAAATATACCTTTCTTGCTCTCTACATGGGATGTAACAAATGGATGCAGCTCCCAGCTAAAAACATGACATTGTTTCTTGTCTAGTTTAGTTTGATATGAATGTGTTTTCTGAATCTGTTGTCAGGGTAAATCACCAGGGTAAAATAATGTGCTGAAGATTTGAGTTTTAGTTCTGCTTTGGGGTAAATTACTAAAGCTTAGGAGGCAAGGTGATATATGTCTTAGATATTTCTAGAATAGGTAGCTTGGGATGTAAACTGCCAAACCTCAAACTCCCGAAGTAAGTAGAAGCCCAGCAAGTTAGATGAATACAGTTTTATCTTTACAGATTCTATGCTTAACATTATTGAGCTGAAGAGGGCAAAAGATATATATTTTTCAGACAAAGACTTGACTTAACTTTCTTTCTTTCTTTCTTTCTTTCTTTCTTTCTTTCTTTCTTTCTTTCTTTCTTTCTTTCTCTCTCTCTCTCTCTCTCTCTCTCTTTCTTTTTAAAGATCCCTATGCTGAGTAGCAGCCTAGGTTCAGACTTACTGGGTAGTGGTTAGACACTTCTGTAAGACCAGATTGGGAGGCAGAGCCAACCTGGGTTAGCTGATGAGGCCTGAGCCAAAGCCCTGCCAGGTCAGGGATTCTTGAGCCAGGGGCTTCTAGAGTGCATACCCTCAAGAGCTTTACTGTGAGGAACCAACTCCCTCTGAGCTAAGGCCCTGGCCCGCTGCAAGGCTGTCAGCACAGATGAAAAGTCTGGGAGGAATTTCCCAGGGAAGGAGGAGTGTTTGGATCTGTTGAGAGTTGAGAGCTACCCAGGCTATTAGTCCTGAGGAATCTCTGTATCAGCTGACTTGATGTAGACAAGAAAGACAGCATATTTCAAATAAAAAAAATACTAAAAAAATTATAGAGATCATAACTATTGAAGTAAAGTATTTGAGAAAATGGTATCTTCTTTTAAACTCACCAGCTAATTAGTTGAGAGGCATGCTCAGCACAGAGCAGAGAAGCCTGTGTTTAGTAGAGAGCAGTTGGCTTAGTGCATCATGTTGTGAGTGCAGTCAGAGGAGAAGAGCGTCTTCTTAGAGAGTGAAAGGCGTGGCCTTCTAAGCTAAGCCAATCACAGACAGCAGAGTGTGAAGTCTAGATGCCGTAGCCAATAGTTTTAAATATATACACGGGCTAACTGTAGAAAGGCTGTCCTAGCTAAAGAGGTGGGGAAGAGAGAATGCTGTATTTTCCAGCAGCATCCAAATCGGAAGCTGACCTCTTTAAGGACATTTACACGTCAAGGAAGGGGAGGAACTCTTGGGAAGGCTGATTTAGCTCTAGACATGTAAAAGGCTTCAATTCAGTTGCATACCTGGTTAAAGTAAAGTCTTTCCAAAAACTGTTGCTGCTCAGTGGTAGCATCTACAGCCGTGGTTCTTAACCTTTTCTTTACTGGGAACCTCTTGTAAATATAATTTGTTGCTGGGGTCCCACAAGATTTAACTCAATATTTAAATATTTAAATTTATTTATTTATTTATGGAGACTAGGATTCAAATCCCTGCTCAGACATTGGGCAACCTTGAGCAAGTCACATTCTCTCAGCCTCAGAGAAAGGCAAAGGCAAACTCCCTCTGAAGAACTCTTGCCAGCCCCCCCACTCCTCCATAATTGGTTCACTTTAGGGTTGCCATCAGTCAGAAATGACTTGAAGGCACACAACAACAAAGTGCCACTAGGGGGGAGGTTCTTTCTAGCCATCATGTCTCTCCCCTTTTAGATCTGATTTATGGCAAACCTGTCGTGGGGGTTTTCTTGGCAAGAATTGTTGCCTTTGTGTTTCTCTGAGGCTGCCAAAATGTGACTTGCCAGAGGTCACCCAGTGGGTTTCCATGGCTGAGTGGAGTTTCAAACCTTGGTTTCCAGACTCATAGTTTAGATTTGCACCTGCACCTGCTGCTGTGTCTCTTTGGCCAGGGATGCGGCAGCCAGAGTGTCTGCAGGTGCCAAAACTGCTCCCTCATTTGTAAATGAGAAAGCATTCAGGATGTGCACATGTGCCTGCCACTGGGTCCCTTTCATCAGGGATGCAGCAGTGGAGTGTGTAGGCACAGAGGGACAGAGCAGCAGGCGCATGCATGCACCCCAACTGCTCCCTTGTTTGCAAAAGCGGGAACAATTTCAACACCTGCTCCCTCCCACTGCATCCTTGTTGCTGCCATTGCTGTCCAACAACAGGGCTCTGCAGATCCCCAGGCATCCATAGACCCACGTTAAGAACCACTGTTCTACAGCATTCAGTGTTAATGAACAAAGCGCTGGCCCAGGTAGATTAATAGTCTTCACCTTTTTCAGAGTTTGGGCCCATTTTTAGCTGCAACATGGAAATTCCTTTAAATGTTAATCATACTTTCTTCCTGATTCATTTCCTACCTTCCTACAGAAGATGAAGCTTGTCATACAGGGATGAGAGTACCCATTTACGGTACAGTTGACCCTTATCTATAGTTTTTGAATGTAAGAGAAGCTTTTATTTATTTACCTCTTGTCATGCATATCCTAGTTTCTGAGTTACACTTGAACCTAGCCAAAAGGCTGAGAAGTTTGTGAGCTGAATGCCAGAGACAAAAATCAGTAGTTCTAAACTTGCAGTGAATGGGGGAAAAAAGTGTTCTTTCTTCAATTTTCTGTTGTTGTTTTTTCCTGTCATTGTGAATTTTATGTACTATGAGTAGCCACTTGGAGTAAAGATAACTAAAAATGTAGTATTTGTGTAAACTTTGTGTATATCCTATGGTTATATATAATTGCATATGGGTAACAATCACAATACTATTAATATATATTTTTACACCAGAGAAATAAATTGCTCTAGTCAGCGGAGGATGTAATATTTTCAATTTTTTTACAATGCAATTAACAGATAATATCTAAGCTACAGGAACCATGAGCAGGGACAGTAATAACAACAGTAAACAAATTCTGCAAAACAGTCAGTGTAACTTTTATTCATTTCCTTAATCCACCAGTTGTTTGGGCTGCAGTGACAATAAACATATACAAAGCAAGTAGCTGCCCAGTTTCCGAACTCATAATGTTTGTAAAGAATATGCTGCTACTCAGTTTAGAGTCTCATTGTCCACTGATGTTTGTAGACAACACAAGCAGTCACAATAAACTTGCAGAAAGCAAGTTGCTAACCAGTATACAATCTCATGATCAGATAATGTTTATGATCAAAAGTAAAGACAAATGAAGAGTGTATTGTTACTTAGACGAACACAAGGCAAATAGCCTGGGAATATCAAAACATTTTGTGAAAACTTCTTTAGTTGTTACTAATGCCTCCACTTTGCTCAAAAGCATGTAATGATCTGTGGAAATGAATCAGGCAATGTCGTTAACGTAAAATTAATGAATATAATAGTTACTTTTACAAACAGAAACATACCATTAAAGCAATGTCCTTTGAATGCTGTATGTTCTTTAGAATGTGCCAAAACTAACAATTTTAACCCCTGGAGATGGTTTGATTTATTTGCTGCTCATTTATTCTTAACCTTCACGTGATAGCTTTGTTTTGAGATTGTAGTGTTCTTGGGGTGTTCTTTGGGGGTTTTGTTTTTGTTTTTTTTCTTTGTTGTTGAATGGTGGACATAATTCATCGCGCCTGCTGAAGGCAGTTGGCTATGTGATCCCCTTATAAATAAAATGTTCTCACATTTCTCAGATAAAATACACTCTGCCTCCTTTCTCAAATGAGAGTTAGTAATCTGTACAATGATTACTAACGGAGGCTGGGCAGCTAAGGCTGTGTACTTTTTGTTTGTGCTTGGCCATACAAACACTTCATTCCTTCAGGCCTTTAGTTCAATTTGAAAGTCTTATTAGGACAGAAGATTTTTTTTTTTAATAAAGAGAACTGAAAAAAAAATCCATAATTCAGGCACAAGGGTTTGCGCATCTTCCCTCTGGTAATGAGTTGAATGTTAGATTCTTGAAGGAGAGGGAATGCTTGAAGATGAGCTCTAAAGCTATTCAATGGGAGATGATAGTGAAGATTGCTTGAGAATTTATAACCATGCGGAAGTGGGATTGGAAAACCATCTGAATATGGTTTACTTTAAAAACTTTTCTGACATTTTTCCCCATAGCAGCTGGTCAGGTAGAAATCAAACAACAGTTTTTTTCCTCTGGAGTTTGCTGACAAAAATGTTGTCTATGCTAGGCCAGACTTGCTGGAAAGACCTTTGCGCTCTTAAGCAGCGATTGATCTGAGGCAATTACAGATTTCAAATCCTGTCACCTTGTCTCTCGGGGATTCTCTGTCCTTCCCTGAGCTGGACTAAGGAGCTGCTTTTGCCAGTTGGTTCCAGTGCATTCTAATTTGCAAAGAACACCTGTTCCTTAATTATCCACATCCCTCGTCTGTCTCTTTGTTTCAGCTCTTTTTGATGTATGAGTTAATCATCTTTTTTTGAAGGGAGACGATATCAGCAGTCTGACCGTGTGTTCCTAAAAAAGAAGGGCAGAGAATTGAATTGTAGTTTCATAGTTAGGAGATGGCTGCTCTTCTCTTGGTCCTAACCTGAGCTTTCTGTATGCTCACCCTGTTCATGTGTCCTGTTCTTATGAACATTCACAATGGTGTCGTTACGTCTTTTCATTGCAGTTTGGGACATGAAATAGCTTTTGTGTCTAAAATAATGTGAAGCAATGAAGAGGCATTCTAGAATCTTACAGCTTCACCACAGCTGAACATATTGTGGCTTCAGACTTGGCTCCAGCTTGGGCATGCATGGGAGAGGCCTCCTCAGACACGTATTTACCACAGCATGTGTGAAGAAACGTCTTCCTCCTCCATGGGATCTGATGGTGCTGTGCCATAGTGAGCCTTACGTAGATTGTTGCAGGGGGAGGGGGAAGGTACACTAAAGGTTAGCTGAGCCAAAACTAATATAACAAACTTACAAGAGCTTGTTCCGTGTTTTCATACCTATATTACCCGGCTGAGATTCAGTGTGATGGAGTACCAAAAATAGCCTTTTTTTTTCATAAGAATGTGAGGTTGTATGTTTACCTGTTTTGGACTGGGCTAAAGTTTTTCTAAAGAATTTGTTTGACTCCTGGACTGGATATTGTTCCTCAGCCATGATGGAATCAGTCTATATTAAAACAAAAAATATATATGCAGGATACACCCATCAAATGTCACCGCAGCAGGATTGTGTTTGTTCCTGCATTGTCCTATGCTCCAGTCAGCAAGTAGTTAGAATGCAAGAGCTGTTGGGTAGTTAAGCCAATCCAGCTCAGTCACAGGTTATCCGACAGGATGAAGGGAGAAGCAAGAGGGTTGTTGCCAGCTGGTCAAAAAGTCACACAGCAAATTGGTAGTCAAACAAGCAAAACCAGCAAGGAGTAAAACAGAGTCATAAATAATAGCCAGCCCAAGTTCCAGGGAACACAAAATTCCAAAGAGTACTGCCCATCACCAAGATAGACACTTGTAAGCAACAAAGCCTTCACCAAACTGAATTTATAGCCACGTGTCTCAAGGTACCAGGTGCTTTAATTAGTCAGCATCTCCTGCGTCTCCCTATCCCTTCTATGCTTAGCACATGTCTGCACTGCATCTTCAAGCTTCTGTTGGGGAGTAGAGCCCTCTTCTGCCTCAGCCGCCAGCACCTCTGACTCAGGAGTTGTAAATGTCTGGCATCCCTAACACTCGGATTCTGTGTCTGAATCTTCCAACTCCAGAAGGTGAGTTATGATACGTATATTGAAAAATCCATGTGGGGGCAGCATTCCTCCTCTTCCCCTTTTGTGATGTGAGTGAGGGGAAAGATCCCCTTACTTCATGATTGTGGTACCTTGAATGAAGGCTCCTCATCTATGACTTAAACATTGTACGGCCAGGGTGGGTACACGAGTACATTTTTTCCATCTAAGTGCAAGCCCTTCTGCATGTACATCAAACGCTTAAGAGTCTAGGCTTGAACATGTCTGAAAGTAAATAAGTGACTGGGTGTTGAAAGTGCCTCTTTATTTAAGGTAATTCAATAAAGCTTGAGAGGAATTTTCTCTTGACTACCATATATCTATTTTAGTGTCTTTAATTTGCTTATTTTGAACAAACTCTATTCATCACCACTTTCCAAGAGTTATATCCCATACTACGTACTCCCTTGGAAGAAAAAGATCTTTTTCTATACTGTTGGTATTTCCTTTTAAGCAGCTTAGACAGTGTACAGGTTAAGTAGCTCATTGCTTAGCAGTTCTCTAAAGCAACTGGGAATTTTAAAACCCCTGTATAATTGTGATTGCAATCGGTAAATAGAGAAGAATTATCCTAGAAAATCAAGAATGGGTGCGATCTGGACTTAGTAATGCAGAGGAGAGTCATTTGAAACAATTAGATACAACATCATGACTAACGTAAGATGATCAGGATTACAGAAATCAAGTCTTGTGTGGAAAATTTAGGGGAATTTGGTGTGTTTAACTTGGAGAAGAAAAGATCAGAGAGGATGGGCATGAGAACATGCTTCAACTACCTGAAGGACAATTGCATAGAAAAGTTTTGTTCTCAGTTACTCCAGAGGACTAGATTTAATGGCTTAAATCAGATTTTGGTTGAACATTGGCAAATGAGTAGTTAAACTGTGAAACTAATTAGTTCAGGCCCTCATTCATTGGAGATCTTCAAGGAGAGATTGGGCAACAATCTGTTATGTACTCTTCAGCTTTAGACCTCCTTCAAGAAAAGGGTTTGGATATATGAACTTCCTGTAACTCTTTGTTTGCCAAAAGGAACAAATTAATAATTAAAAAAGAAATGTTTATAAAATAAGAGAAAACTGTCTTAGTCATAATACTACTCACAGACTTTATTGATTTCTTTATCTTGTTTTCACCATCTGTCTAATCATCGTACATGAAATTGTTAATACAAATTACATTCCTCAGCCAGTGTTTATGATAGCTGTGAATTCTGGGAATTGTAGTCTGAATGAATAATTTTTCCAGGCTCTGTATATCAAAACAAATCCTAGACCATAAATTGTGGACCAAATCCAGAAGATAGATCCTGCAGAGAGGTTTTTAGTTCTCTTCTAATTTAGGATCTGTATGATACTAGCTTGTCCAGCTTTTTGGCACCGCTCCTTGTGGGAAAAGGTGGTAGTGGATCATGGAGAATCTGCAGCTTTAGAGGTTTCCCAGGTACCTAAAGAGCCAGGGTTGGAGAACCTTAGATTTTGAGGCAGAATCTGGCTTCCTGGGATCTCAGTCTAGTCTCCTGCCTCCCATGACCCTGCTTCCTCCCTGTGACCCCATTCTTAGGTGGTTTCTCATCTTCTATGTGGGCTTTCTCTCTTTATTCTAAAGCAGTGGTTCTCAACCTGTGGGTCCCCAGATGTTCGTGGACTTCAGCTCCCAGAAGGCCCAGCCACTATGGTCAATGCTCAGGGCTTCTGGGAGCTGAAGTTCACAAACATCTGGGGACCCACAGGTTGAGAACCACTGTTCTAAAGGAAGGGAGTCTCTCCTCAGTTACTGGCAGCAATAGCTTTAAAGTAAAGTGTATTGGCATTTTTAGTCCTCATGTTCTGCCTTTGACTCTGCCAAATGATTGGAATATGACCCCAATAAGAGCTTGTTTTAACCCATTGGCCTGAAAGAGGTCAAAAGTATTTCAGTCTCTTCAGGGTGGCTCCTTGTTGTAGAGGTGCCTGTACAGTGAGCCCTCCACTTTTGTGGGTCCAGCTTTCATGAATATGATTATTTGTGGGATATTTTATTTTAGTTACTATATATTTACAAAAAAGTCTTATTCTTTTTGCCCCGCCACAGAAAAAAAAATATTCTCTCTAGGAATCTCTAGGTCAGTGGGTCTCAACCTGTGGGTCCCCAGATGTTTGTGAACTTCAGCTCCCAGAAGCCCTGAGCATTGACCATAGTGGCTGGGCCTTCTGGGAGCTGAAGTCCACGAACATCTGGGGACCCACAGGTTGAGAACCACTGCTCTAGGTCCTTCAGTGTGATTCTATGGTCCACTTCTGCCAGAACTTCTGTAGGCATTGCTGGGTCCTTTGTTGACCCAGCAATGTGACTTTGTGGCCCACTTTCACTGGAAGTTGATCTGCAGAGTAGCGCTGGATGACCTGGAGATTCCTAGAGAAATGTATTCTAAAATATTGTAGTGGTGCTACATAATAGGTAGAACAGAAATTTAATGGCAAGACTTCTTGAAAGTCTCTATTGTCTTATCTCCCAATGTGCCACAGTAACTTTTAGGCATGGGGCAAGGTAGAATCTAAGATCAGATGGAACATTTTTTTTCAAGCACTCTGGAAATCTACTGTTGTCAGGCCAAATTCTGATTGTGAGGGAATTTACTAGCATATTTCAATGTAATGCTGCCAGTCTGCCATTGCAAAGAAGGGAAAGTAATGGGACTGTGCTGATGGACCCTGGTGGCACAAAAATAGTCCTAGGGACTGTATGTCTCCCGCAGGCCTCCCTTTCCTCACTTCTGAGCAGCGTGGCAGTGGGCACCTACACTGGGGCCAAGGGCCAATTTTCTACCCTGACTCCCCCCAGCTGCATCCCAACACACTAAAGTGCCTTGTTTCCCTTCTGCTTCTCTTCCCAAATGATGACCAGCAATAATGTCACTTTATTCCTTGTCACTGTTTTGAAGTAAGAATGGTGGGGGGAAAAAGGTAGGGTGTTCAAAGGGGTGCTAGAAAAGGTGTTTTTTCCCCAAATCATACCTTAAAAAAAAAAAAAAAGAGGGGGCTTCGAAGGACTGGTCAGGCTCACAGATGTGGGGTTTAAGGATCACATGAAGCCTGTAGGCCCCACTTTCCTTACACCTGGCTTAGCTTTTCATCTCAGCTGGGGTATCTTGTCTTGTTGCTCTCTGTAAGCAAGCCAGGGTGAATTCTTCATTTGTGATGCCTAACTCACTGGAGGTGAAAAGCTGGATTTTGGTTGAAATGACAATGGTTAACATTCTTGATTTGTTTAGCTAGTTATTCTGATAGGAGTATCCAAGGAGTATCCTAGCTTATTAATAGTGATTTAATTGCCACTTGGTAAAATATAAATAAAATGGAAATATGGCCCATTTAAACATGTACATTCTTACTTTAATCTTTTCCATGGCATTTTGCATTATTCAAGTATAGTATAGGAGGATTTCACATAGATTTATTTTAATTAGAATCTCATTACAGGGAATAGGAAAGTAAACATGCACCAAAGAATCAATGTTAGCTTTGACTGATAATATTTTCCCCGCCTTCTTGCCTTGCCAACACAATTAGTCTCTGTAGGACAGGATTCCTTCACTTAATTCAGTCTACACTCATATACATTTAAAATTCTTTTTGACATTCTTAGAGTGTACTTAGAGCCTTCTTCTCATCATTACCTTGCTTAGTTAATTAGAGACGTTTGGTTGAGTACTACTTCATTTCTCCGTGATAGCAAGTCTGCACAAGAGGCCACAGCTCCTTTGCACAGTGTGCTTTTTTCCCCACGCTGATGTAGCCCTATGCAATGAGAGTCCGTTGCATAAATATTATGTCTAAGTTGATAGTTCATCTTCTTTACTCTGTTACTCTGCATCAGTAGAGTATTTTCAAAAGACAACTCCAAGGGTATTTATTTGATCCTTCTCACTTAGCTTTTGGACCAGTAGTTTCAACCACTGGGACACAGTCTTCCTCTTGAATCTGCAGACAGGAAATTGACCTGGAGGAAGAACCATTTCCTCAGGCACCAAATGCAGTGTTCTCCTGTCATCAGTAAAGTTTGCATTTCAGTCTTTTCAGGACAGATCCTGTCCAAAGAGAGACCATCTCAGCACAGTTCTCAAATGCTGATTTGTGCATAGCTTTTTAAAAACAAAAGACAGTTTACCTCTTAAGTAGAAATAATTGGCTGACTGACAGGTGGAGTCATGGAGGAAAAGTAGAACTTTCTTTTTGGTTACATGTACAGAGATATTCTTTTAAAAGAGACTTGTAAAGTTTTCTGTATATTTCAGAAACCAGGGACATTAAGAGTGGTCCTCAGAGTTGCATGCAGCTGGAAGGCTGACCTTATGCCAAAACAAAACAAAAACCTAGAGATCCATGGATCTCTACAGTGGATCCTCTTTCTTACCATATACATTCAGTATTCAGTAATCTAAACTTAGAAAGATTTTTTTTTTAGTGTCACAGTGACTGTCAACAAGAGAAATTAAAGTACTTTCTTAATACTGTTTAACACAGTTTTGATTATCATCTCTAATTCAGCAGTTAAGGACGCATAACCTGTTATGCCTTCATGGGTCTGTGAAAACTAGTGTTATTTTTAGCTGTCACAAGATACTGATAGACTTCATCCTTCTCCTAGCAGATGGGACATTTTAGTGCCAAAGGATCACATTTTGCTCTGCGGCCACAGATATACTTGAGGTTCAACAGCAGGAGGTTATGTAGACTCACTGATAAACTGGCAGCATTGGGGACATGTGGACTATGTTTCTTGACCAACTTCAAACATCAAATTCACTGAGGATGGCTCTGACCCTCAGTGACTCATTCATTGAGTTCAGAGGTAAATGTCCATTCTGACAATAGATGCCAAATACACCAAAGAAAATATGGCATAAATGTATGGTGGTGCTGCAGTGCTAAGAGATCATATCCTTTGAAGGCAAGCATTTACCTGGTTGGGCAGCTTTGTACACACTGGAAAGTCAAGCTTAATTACAGTTTGGCGTTCGTTAAAACACATTTTAAAAATGGATTATATGTAATTCTTCCCATAAGTTTATACCTGCCAGAAGATCTCCTAACTGAAGTCCTTACAAATATAAAAACCATTCGACAGAATAGTCCGTACATGCCTAGTTAGACAATGTTTGCTTCACCATTAGGACAGTGGGTAAAAACAAAAAACAAAACAGCAGTGTGCTGTGGGAAATATTCTTGCAAATATTATTTTGCTATTGGGGTAGATAATTACCTTATCATACCATTCCAGCAAATAAAGCCAGATATTTTTCTTCAGAATTTATGTTAGCTTCCTTATTTTGTGTATTTGCAACAAGGCTCTTTGGTTTTCATTTAGAAATAACAGTAGTAGTATATTTTGGGTGCAGAAATTGTATTGCTTATACTTTTGGCAGAGGAGGAACTCTGCCTGCTACTCAGAACAAAAGCTCTATCTCCTGTTGTGTTTTTTCTGTCTCTGGCAGTTCAGGTATCATGGCATACCTATCATTCTACACCCAGAAACACTCCTGAGGACTTGTGACATTTCTGTTCCATGAAAAAAATACATCAGAATTCCCATGAGTCAGAAAATACTCTTGAAATCACACAATTTATTTAAAAAAAATATCCACATGGATAAGGTTAATACTGTGAATGACTGTTCAGCTTCTTTGGGTCCCATTCTGGGAGAAAGGCAGCAAATAAATACATACATACATATACCGCTCAGCTGTGTCTTCTAAGAAAAAGAAGTTTATCTAGATTGATAAGCTTCATATATAGAAGGAAATGATTAAAGTAATTGGACTTAATGGACTTGAATTTATACAAGTGATGTTTCATTTTTTAAAATTTACTATTAATAACTTTTTGATGAATTGTTAAATTAAAATAATAATAAAAATAAATACTATATAATTTACATGATATTTTGATAATGAGCTTCAGCAACTTAAAAGCCCTTTGTTTTACCATTGATTGGATTAATGTTTTAATTTAAAGAAAGAATTGATAAGATGAAATTTGGCATAATATCTGAGAGATAGATCAGAATTTCAGATGTAAGGTTACTAGATAAATCAAGAGAAAGGAAAGATACATTAGGGTTAGAAGATTATTTCAGTGTTGCAGTTTTTGTTCAGAGGAAAAATGCATTCCCTCAGAGATAAAATTGTTTAGCAATGATTGATGCACTGAATGGCTCTCAGAAACCTTTCCTCAGGAAATTTATTATAGAAATTGATGCTTTCAAATAAGGAAACAGTTATAGTATATTTAGATTAGTTTTGCGTTATACTCTGTTTTGCCTAGTTTTCTTGTAGGTGCTTAATTACAAAATTATTATCATTCTAACAATTTAGAAAAGAGGTGCTGGATATATAACAGTTTGTGATATGAAAAAAGGGTCCCATTAGTAGACAGTCCCTCTTGCAAGATTGTATAGAATCTGAATTACTAACATGGTCTTTAAAAATGAAAGCTGATTGTATTCTTGATTGTTGTGTTGAGAAGTGAAATGATTCAAGATAAATGTTGATAGAAGTTATAACTATGTCTGGTGTGAGGAGATTTGTGATTGTTATCTCTTTTTTTTTTAAAAAAAAAAAGTTTAATAGTAAGTGAGTGGAGGCCTTAAAGGTCTATGAGTGGTGCATCTTTTTGGATGAAAATGATGCACATTACCTTGTCCAGCCACTGGATGAGGCAACACAAGGTCCCACAAAGCAGTCCTGCTCTGAGGTTGACTTTTATTGGGACCAACAGAGTGAGGTGAAAAGAGCAACCCTCATTGTCCCAGTAACGGTTGGAAACAATCTCTGTCCTCCATAACTGCAATTAAAATTTTTGTTTTTATTTTTGTTCTTATTTTTTAAAGAGCATCATGTCTCACAGCACTAGTCCCTTCTGTTGGGCTAGCTGAAGCACTCCATCTGAAGAGAAGTTGAAGAAGTTAAAGTGCAATTGAAAACAGAGATTATAAACCAGTCTCCAAAGTTTTCACCACTCTCTAAATTGCCTCCAGAATCTGATTCTGCCCAACGTTGTGTGCTCAAAATTATGTGTGCACAGAAAGTAGAAACATGCTTCTGTGGGTTCATTTATTGTTTTAATGATTTTTTAAAAAATACTTTGCCTTGTAATGGATTTTAAATGATTTTAACGCTATAGATTGTTTAATTGTTTTTTGCGAACATAGATATGTTTACTAATGGTTGCATGGTTTAAATCCATACTATCTTTAATAATTGATAAATGCTAATTGATAAGCTGTCTGGAGGCACAGTATTGCATGATGATGATGATGATGATGATGAAACAGATGTTACATACAGTGGAAATTACAGGCTATGTCAAACTTAACAAATTGGTTTGGAGTTAGCAATGAGAGAAGAATGAACAGCTGTTTTGGAAACAGTCTTCTAAAGCGAAGCATCTTTTATTCATTTCTGAAGCAAAGTTTATCGATAAATCTTTTTTGCCTCTCCATACATTTGTTCACTGTATGCTGGTTTCTATTTTTTCTCAAAATATATTCAGTACTCTAGATACTTGATACTGCTTTTTTATTGTATCAATTAAATCTTAAGCACTTTAGTGTAAAAACTTCCATTTCTGAATCATGCTAGGACAGTTTGCAACAAGTGTCATTCTAAGCTTATTACAAAATGGATGCTTTCAAAGGACAGAGTTTAACGTTTGTGGAATGATATGTAGCAAATATTTATAAAGCAGAGCTTATATTCTTATCCTGTTTTCATCAGAAGTCACATGAATTGTTTAACTAATAGATGAATAATGTGTGATAATAGAGACAATTTGTGTGAATTGTACAAAGTTGTCTAGGGAAATTTTTGCTCTTTTGAAAGTGTCCATGATTTTTCTAAGCCTGCACTGTTTCTAACTTTCTTTCAGGCAGCATTTACCCTTCTCTTGGGTCCATTCACATTTTTTAATGTGCAGAAAACCAAGTATTTGCAGATCATGACATCGATGATGAGATGGATAGGTAAGTCCATAAACCACGGCTACTCTGTATACATATCTACATATATGTTGGCACTGTTTCATATTTGGTTCTTCCTGTGATGTTACAGTGTTCACACATCTACCCTAACGCTATGCCAAACTTGACTCCCCATTTTATGAAGTTTTTAACTCCCTGTAAAAGCTATAATTTTTTTTCTGTCTCTTTCACAGGGAGAGGGAGAACATGAGAGACATTTTGTACCAAAGAGGGATTCATTTTATTTTAAATATATGAGAGAACATAGATCTTCTCATGTTCTTTTACTCTGAAAACATTATGTGCATGCTGGCAGTGGCATGTGGCTGTTCACAGAGTCTTCTAGATAAACAGCACTTCCTGGAATGTGTGTGGAATGTTTTCTATGTAAAAAGATTCTTGGCCACCCTGTGTACTTAAGTAAATAGAACTTCTCTCCCAAACCCAAGTAGATTTTTCTTTCTTTTTTCCCTCTCTCGCCACCACCATTGCCAAACAAATCCTAGAGTATTTTTTCACACTGTTAGATAGGACTGCTTGTATGGGCAGCCTTTTATGTATATGTGGTGTGACTGATAGGCAGGATTACTAACAACACAAGAGTCACAGTATTGTGGCTTTTGTGTCACCTTTGAATAAGCTGCATTTCCTCATTTGTATGTCATAAAATGGATCCATAGTCAGGTTTTTTTAAAAGAGTTTCTTGATATCTTGTGTGAAGCGGAATCACTTTCTGTATAAAAAAGGAATTGTATTTAAAGGAAAAAGGTAGATTTTATTAAAAATATATTTGCATTCAAAGCATATTTTCTTTTCTTTGTGTCAATGTACCTTACACAAGCAAAATCAAGTTTTTATGTATCTAAGTATGGTCTGGTATACATAGGGCATTAAGCCTCAAAGTTAAACAGACCAGCATAGAAAGGACATGCTAATGATACACCAGGTACATTTCATTTCATTTCATTTCATTTTACTTTACTTTACTTTATTTTAATCTTGCTTTTCTCCTAAATGAGAGAATATTTAGTAAAGAATTTGAAAATGTTATTACCTTAACAAAAATGTTAAACATTGCAGTGTTAATGATCTTATTAATTACTTTTTTATGACATTGTTGTTCTAAAATCTGTCATAAAGCACAAATTATGGAGATCATGCTCTGCTGAGTCTTTATCAACAGTCTAAAGTAAGATCACTACCTGTTTGACAGTTAAGCGACCTTTTATTTTTAAAAAATTGAAATTACTTAAGAGGTATCTGAGGAAACTGATTTTTTAAAGAATTAATTTGACGTCTGATGTGAATAATTGTACTCATATGTACTTTGCAAAATGTGTATGGCCAAGGAGCGTATAGGATGTCAAGTCTTATTCTACCCAAAAAACACCACAGATGGGTTTCTCCTACAGAATCCTGGGATTCCCCTGCTTAACCAGTGCAGTATGTTGATCTGTCTCTCATCCAAGTGCAAGTTCTCCTAAATGCTCATTCCTAATGAGTTTTACAGTTCTACAAAACTCTTAACACACTGTTCTTCCTCTATCTGGACTCAGCTGATAACACTGACTCCCCCTGACACACAATTTAATTTAATTTAATTCAATTCAATTCAATTTTACTTTACTTTACTTTACTATACTTTATTTATGGTCTATTCATTTCTTGCCCCAGAACGAAACAGTCATTTTCAACTAATAATCTTCATACCTGTAAAAACTTCTGCATGGACTCTGGAAGCCTTCCCTTTCAGCATTTACACTGAGAGTTCCCTTTTGAAAGCAGCTTTCAGTAGGTCATGGTCCCAGGCTGTAAAATGGAGTCAATGTATGCTTTTGAACAGTTTCAATAATACTGTGTTTCCTCATTCACTTTTCTGCACAAGGGTGATTGCTGGTGGCTGCAAGCATATTGCCCTCCACCCCTGTTACAGAAATGAGGGGCAGAGTGGAGATGTGAGGCTAGAGACTAAATGGCCTGTATGAAGGAAGTGCACAGCTGTCCTGTCTTTCATTCCCCTCCCTCATCAACACACCCTTTGTAGGTCCATAACAAGTTATCTATTATCCATAATTTCATTGTGTTTCCAGGGTGATAACATGGCGTGTACTACAGAGATCTGGGTAGATAAGCTGTCTGGTGTAGAAGTTTCTGCTGTGTAGAGGCCAGTTAGCTTCCTGGTTTCCTTGGAGCAGAGAGGGGTGACCAAACAGGTTGGGGTGTGATTAGATTGCACAGGTTGCAAATTGCACAGTGAATATGATATGAATAGAAGGAGGAGCTCATTGTCAGGTCTAATTTGTGGAAGTGATAATTCCAATGAAACTTTACATCTCCGTGACCCTTGTGTCCTCCATGCTCCTTGCTGGGAACTGGTGATCTCATTAAGTGGTATTAAAAGCAAAAAGTAATCTTTTTTTGGCTTATCTCTCCAGTTCTGATTGCCCAGCCTTCTTTTTATGTACATTAAGCATACTGCAGTGTGTCCTTTGCCAGCCTGATAACCTTCTGCATTGACATTGTAAGATCATTAAACCTTGACATACAAGCCAAGCTTTGTCTGGTAAAGAAACCAAAATTGAAAGTGGGTTGCACATGATGTGGAAGGGTCACCTGTTAGTTTGGATAAGCTACCCACAAATAAAAATGACTGGCTAGGGTAGTGATTTGGTTGACTATTCATTTCAACTTAGATTGCTGAGTTTTGCCTCTGTTTTTACAAGCAGCAGTCAGTCTAAGAAACTCTGAGTGTGTTTTTATCCCTTATTCTTACTGCTACCTAGTGTCTCTCCTTTCTAGTGTCAGAGCACATCCAGGCGTTGAAAATTCCATACTCCAATGGTGGAAGTAGTGATCTTATTAAGTAACGATAAGTGTGAAAACCATACCCCGTTCTCAGTTTGGGTATGACCTTTGTTGCTATTGACAACTCTGTCACAGTCCTTGAGGAGGAAGACAAAAGCAAATGGCACTCGGGTTATAGTTCTTCAGCAGAGAAAAGCACTTTCAGGCTCATAACAAGACTGATGTCAAAGGTGTTTCTGGAATTCATCTCGAGCTTTCATGCCAAACTCTGTGTCAGGCAGGCTAACCCAAATTAGTGTTTTGTACTATTAACAGGCATAAATGTGTTACTTGTTCTGAGAGGGCTGGAGTATCCTCTGTCTCTTGTTAGTGGGATGTATTTTCTTTGAAGCCTGCTGAACTGAACAGACTGGAACTTGTAATCTGTTTAAAACAGAGCAAGAAATTTGAGGAAGCTGACCCACCTGGGGGAATTCTACTTTAAAACTTAGGACCTGGTACGTCTCCCACAGGAGTTATATTGTAGTCACAAATTCATTCAGGATGGCTGATAACCAGTTGTACTGCTGGACTGCTTCAGAGGTTTGTTAAAATAACCAGGGCTGACAGCATTATTCTTGACAACAATAAGAGTGCTGCCTGTGAAGAGTAGCTTTGGGACCTGCATTCTTCAGTGAGTATAGTCACTTTGTTTTGAAGACAGCCCCCGACTGAAACATCAGGCCAACAATATGGTGTAAGAAATCCTTGAAATCATTAAGGCTTCAGAATACACGTTTGATAAAGTCAGCAGCTCCAACAGCTGGGGTGGAATCTGTTAGCTGGGCCTGTGGGGCATGATCTGGAAACAAAGGCTGGCATGGTAAAATAAACTCTCTGTCATAACAAATAAGAGGAAGAAGGGCACTGGGATGCATCACCTGAAGTGAAGCAAGCTCCAGATAAAAGTATTTCACAGCACAGACACTTGGGTCATATAAGTTCCTCTAGAGATCTTTGTGTGTGGATCGAAACAATAATTAACAAAACAAAACAAAAATCCTCATCCAAATGTTGCATTAAACCTGTTTTATCTTATGCATTAAATCTGTTTTATCTTCAGTAATTCTGATGTGTTTTCTGGAACATGCTTTGATGCATTCGTTGAAAATAAAATATGCCTAGATCGGGCAGTGTTAAAGCTCTTTCGCAAAACTTCTAGTGCAAACACACTTTGTCTAATATTAGAGATGGATGGAGTCAAAGTAGCATTAATAACTGTGTAGTGCTAATAACTGCGGTTTGAGGGTTTAAATTTCTGACAAGAAGGCATAAATTTTTAGGCATAAATGGTGTGCTCTCTTCATCTGAGTATATATTGTTGGTGAACTCGTGATGTTTCTGTTGCTCTTTAATGAATGCAGATAAGAGTGGTGTGTTCTCTGTGCAGCTGAGAGCAATTGCAGAATACAGCATTGAGAGCAGAGTCCTGTTTCATGAATGCTTCAGTGTTCTTTCTTTTCTTTAAAAAGAAAGATTATTACTATTATAGGCTGTAGTAGTGTGTATAAAAGTATGCAACCAATGTCTGATGCAAACTCAGAAGCCAGATAAAATGGCTTAATAAGATTGGTAGCAGTCAGGTGCGAAGTTAGTGCCCTGCATTGCTACGTTACTGGCAGTCACAGAACTGTAAACAAGAACCAGACGTGTCCATTTGCTTAAATTTGTAAAATTGAAATAATATATAAGGCAGCTTTTCTTAACATGGAACCTTGGTGTCATGAACTGAAGGATGTTTAGGTAGCTTCATTTTTTGCTTATTGATGGAACCAGGTAAGCAACAATCAAAATACTGTTTTACAAATTGGATAGCATTGCACACAGCACATAAAAGCTCATATGAAATATTTTTAAAAAATTATGAAGTAGAGAAGCAGATGATCATCAGTTAAGAAGTGAATAATGTAATTAAAAAAGCGATAAAGAAAATTATCTCTAATACACCTTATTTGTAATGGCATTAAATAAAAAGGTCATTTTCATATTTTTATTATGACTAAGCCCACTTCCAGGTTACTGTTTCTTATCTGAGGCATCATTGGCACCCATCTCTTCTGTTCTTCCCAAACCCAGGGTTATCTTAAGGGAGATAAAGTCATTCAGCACAAGTACTGGCACGTGTGAATCTATCGTGGTGCTTGGCCAGAATCTAATAGATCATCTAAAAGCAATAGTCTTAGGCAGTATAAACACAAAAAGACAAAAGTTTTATTTTCATGACTTCTGTTTGAAATACAGGTTAATACTATCCTGGCTTTCTTTACCCCATATATACTACAGTTGTAATCCTTTCCTAACCATTCCCTAAATTCTACCAAGCTCCCCTGTCCTATACACCCCTCCAACTGACCAGATTTCTTAACTGGTGGGTTCTTACTAGGTGTAAATAAAGTTGTAGAGTTGTCCTTCCACATTCTTTAGGAGCACAGGACCATCGCAGAAGTGAAAAAATCGCAAAAACCAAAATGTGTGTGTGTGTCTGTGGAAAGGGGCCTAAGGCATGGTGGGGAGAGTGGGAACCCGGGTCCAAACCATGTCAGGGAAAGAAGAAGGAAACGGGGTGGATCAGCATGGTATCCCTGTGTTGCCCATCTCCTCCTTTGGTGTGTATGGGGCATTGGGAGAGGGTTTGTGGTGCTGAGAAATTGGGCTGTGAGCCATCCTTAGCTGGCCAGGAGAAAGAGGAGGACCAGGAGGTTTTTAAAGGACTGCACAGCCTGATGGGAAATGCTGAGAGGAAAGGTTTCCCTGGAAAAGAAGCACCTGAGGTAGGAGGAGCAAGGGCTTAAGGAAACTCACAAATCATCAAATCCATGAAAGTCAAACCAGCAAATGTAGAGGGCTGACTGTACTTAAAACCAGGACTACACAGAGGCTACTATGACCCATTTCCAGTGAAATCTCATGTTGTCTGTGCTGAGTATTGCCCCCTTTTTTTTTTGGTGGCTTTGATTGTATTTCATTTCAGAGCAGGAGGGAGGTAATTATACCAGATGAGATACTATTTCTTTTTGCCAGACAACAGCACAGTTTTTGTTTTCTTATGAGGGTAGTATATTGTTTCTGAAAGGTTGTTTTCCCCAATATAATGCATAAATGGCTGTCTTAATGATGATGATAAAGTATTCCCATTGTCCAAGAAGGAACGTCTGAAAACTGCGTGTATGTAAGCTGCAGTAGCGTAGAGCAATACGATAAAAAGAAACCATTGCTTCCCAAAGCCAATATTAGATAGAAATGTTGCTGACTAGGTCTCTGCATAGGATTTTTAGGGGACTGATTAGATAACCTGTATTTCTGTTATGACTGAGGATTTTGTGAATCATGTTTCAGTAGAAAGAACTTTATGAGTGCAAGTTTTTCCATCTTTAAAATAACATGATTCTGTGTCTGAGACTTCATGTTAATTTTGTGCAGAATGACAGATTGAAAATTTGCCTCAGGCAACAACTTGGATTAGTTCTTTCTTAGCTAAATATCATTCCTTCCTCTCAGCATCATTCGGAGACAGCAGAGTGTGGTCCTGAAGCTGATCTGTTGTCCATCTGTGAATGACACTTGTGCCCCAACACATAAATTCCTCTGCTGTGATTGACATTTGTGTCCTTGATCTACCATTAGATTTGCATACTGCTTTCTAAATGCATTTTTCTGAAGCATACTTTTCAGAATGCCAGTGTAGCACTAACCAGAGTTTTCCTTACATCGCAGCATTCCATCTAGCTTTATAGGATGATAGCCGGTCATGGAATGCCTTTTATCTCTGCAACAAGTGAAATGTATAGATCTGTCCAAAGCTAGGCATGCAGTGCTTCTTTTTCCCCACTTAGGACCGTATAGTGTTTCAGTGGTTAATCAGTCTTCCGCACTGTAATGAAAGAAATGTCTAGAAACATACAGGAGAGACACAGATCGTGACAAAAACATACTTGGTGTGCATGAATCAAACTGCAGTATATTAATGAGGAAAGCATTTAATTGCAGCTTGTTACGGTCTGGGACTCCTAGAAGTGTGCTGTCTGCAGAGATTGTGGCCAGCATAGTTATCCCTATTCTTCATTGTTGGCAAATCTTCCCGGCTAGCCCCCAGTTGAGGGCAGCTTCTGTATGAACTGCTCCAGATACTGCATTTGTTACCGTTAGACATTATTGTCTTTCAGTAACGATGCCTTGTGCATATTCTTCTGGCCTGGACAATAGCCTACTTGCTTTTTCTTACTGCCAGTTTCGCTGGTGCCCTGAAACACCTTGATTTTAGGACAACCTTACCAGTCCTTATTGCCTTAGATTTTTAAGTAGGTTCAGCTGTTAATTTTTATTTATTATTTTATTTTATTTTCTATGGTAGCTGTAACATAAGTCGTCTGGGCAACCCACAAAACAAAGACTACATTAAAAGTCAATGTTAAGTCAGTACAAATATTAAAACTAAATAACATTTAAAGCATTCGAAGATAAGAGGCCCAGGCTATAAAATGTAAATTATTTTAAAGGCCTGATGTCATAGTAGTGAACCTCTCTGGAAAGCTTATTCCATCTGGCTCCCTCCTTGTATCTTAATGTTTCTTGCGATTCTCCCAAAGAGGAGCTGGTAGGATGGGAGTGGGAATCATGTGGGTCTCCAAATGTTGTTGCATAACAGGCCCCTGGAACTCTAGCCGGTATAAACAATAGTGGGGAATTGCTGAGACTTGCAGTGCAGTAACATCAGGAGAGCCACATGATTCCTACCTCTGTGGTAAGGAAACAGAGAAAATAGAAGCTACACACACAAACCCGTTGACATGTACAGGTTTGCCCAGTGAGTTCACTAGAACCCATGGCAGTAGTGCTGGCGAACAAGAGTCTTAATTTGCTACTCTGGCTGTTCTCTCCGTCACTGCACCAACATAGTACAAAATCCATCTTGTCCTAGGGTCATATGCCAGCTTGGAAAGGGCCAGGCTCATTGAGTGATGGTAGCTTAGGGGACAGTAATTCTGACCAGTTTGGCCATTTTCCCTGACCAAGCATAAAAAGCACAAGTTACATTTATTTATTTACATACAGGGAAGCCTGTGACTCAGATAATCCTAAAGGAGAGTTGGTTAGTATCTTAAAATGAATTAGCACAGGGCTGCAATCATCTTGGTGTTGTCTTGAAACTGATCAACAGAAATCAGTAGAAGAACACTGTAAAGTAAATGTAACAATAGTTTTAAAATACTGATATGTTAGACCAGTGCTTCTACTTTTGGATTAGCTTCAGTTTTTGTAGAGACCATCAAAGAACTTCCCATGCAACCTATAGCCCAGGGCTGGAAATCCAGTTCAACTGTAGCATACAAAGAAAAGGTTATGGTCTTTCAGGCTTTTTCACCCTCTAGAAATCATACTTTCTTTAAAGAGGAGCTTATTAAAAACCTCTAAAAATCACTTTTATGTCAGTACTATAATGGTTATTTCCCTCCAAAAAAAAATATTTTAAATGCAAAACAGTTGTTTTTAAAATAATAACAAAAGCCAAGCTGTTTTTAATTTTCAAAATTGTCTGTATTCATCTTTTACATTTTATATTCATCTTCATATCTTGATTTTGAGCTAGGGACTCTCAGGTTTTACCTGCTGATTAGAAACAACTAGCTACAGAGGTCCCTAGGCTGTTATCCTAACATTCTGCAAACCATTACTGGAGCTCAGAAGTCACAGAAGAAGATTTGGGGGGAGAATTCTACACCTTAACCTTAAGGGACATTAATTCCTTGCTCTTCAAAAAAAGTTATTTAAAGAGGACAGTATTTACAGTTTAAATGCTTTTAAGCCCCCTCTTATTATTTGATTGATAACAATAACACAATTTCCCTGAGCTATGCAGAACAAAAGCTTGGTAGGGAGATCCCAGCTCTTATCTCTCATGATGAGAGTCCAGGTTATCCTACAAGGCTGGAAGCGGGGGAAAGGGGTGGAAGAAGAAGCATATAGGATGGATGGAGCGTTCTCAAGAGCCAGAATTCACTATTTATGCTCTGCTGTTTTCAAGACCTGCAAATCCTCTGTTGTTTTTCCATTGCACATACCACATTTGCAAGTAGGGATACAGTGAAGCATTTTGTTATGATCCCATAGTTGTTTCCTCTGTTTAGTCTCTGAGTGCCATTTCTTAAACAGCTGGAATGACACCATCTGCACACAAGGGGGAAGTACACATTTTGTTGATAGGATGCAGAAGAGTTAGGGCTGTACTTTAAACCGTGTGGGTGTTTGCTTTAAGCATGTTTTGCTGATGTCCTTGTCCCACAAACTTGGTATATGTGCTTTTTCCTCAGTCACTTTTGGAGAGGATAAGTGCAGCTGTCATAGTTCTTGTAGATGAATAATATGGTCAAAAAAGGAGAAAAGCAATATATGCATAAAGACAACATTGAAATACTGTACCTCTCCATGCTCTCATTTCTTTTTGAAAAATATGTTGAGGAACCCTTTCTCAGCATTGTCTGCGTGGGGGGTGGAATGAAATGGTGGCAGTTTGATTTAGCCCCCTGCTAGTCTCCAGTGAAAAATCCAGACTGTCAAGTGCTAGATTTGGCTGTTTAAGATATGTGAGTCTTTTAAGTAGAGAATGTTTCTTCTCGGCAGAGAGATACAGTTCTGTCATTTAGTATGCATGGGTCACCTTTTCCCAGTTCAGCTATGGCATTCAAGGCATCTGCTCTTAATAGCCTTGCTTTCAGAGTCAGAAGGAGAAATTAGTTCCAATTTAAGTAACCCTACATCCCATGGTATCTGTAATAGCAGATTTTCTTGGCCATCCTTCTTGGGAATTTATTATATTCTTTGGGTTATGGGCAACCAAACAAAAAATGTTCAAACTGATATATAAGGTTTGTAACATCTTCATGAGATTTCCAAACACAATGCAAATATACATCTGATGCCGCAGTTTTCTTACAAGACAAGAGTTATTTCTGCCACTCTGAGCTCAGGTGTACAAAAATACAGCCAAGACTGGCTGTCTTGGAAATGTCAGCTAGTTCACAGACCTGGTATTTTAAGTAACTATATTGACCTTTTATTGATGCAGCATCTTGAAAAGGTATGTAGGATGATGATAATGTTAACACTTTGGGTCCCATATTGGGAGAAAGGTAGCATATAAATAAAATAATAAAACCCAATCTAAACTAAACTATTAAACTAAACTAATGCATTATGACTATAGTAGATTTCTGACAAGTCTTTTTCTGCTTTGTCATGATTAGCTCTTAAGGTTTGTCAGAAAATGCCTGCACGTTTTGTATCCATCTACTCAAAGCCTTAAAGAGCAGAGGCAGTTAAATGCTTTCTTCTTGATCAAAGCAGGGATCCTTTTAATGCCAGATTCTTAGTCCGGTGCTAGTTTAGGTGCATCCTTTGTTTATTTCAATTTTTTCACATATATTCATCTGTTTTCAGTACCATAAATTCTTATCCTTTATCAACACAGTTTTGCTTAGCAACAGGCAACACTGAATGTCACACAAGCACTTCTTAGCTCACACAAACTGACTTCCTTTCTAATCACCCCCTCATCCTACAAAGCAGACTTTGGGGGGCAGATGGAGGTGGCTGTAGTTGAGAGAGGGAATCTGTTTCACCGATAATACCCAATCCACTATTAGACATCACTAGTTATTCACCTGTAAAATGCATCTGGAAGAATTCCGTCAGCTGACCACCTTTTATCTTGGTCTGTCTCTGTGCTGAATTTTCTTAACAATCATGTTGTCACACCTTTAGTGGCCGAGTTGACATTATTCCAATTTAGCCAGTTAGATAGGGTTGTAGCAGAGGAGTTTATCACACCACACTGTTACACAGCAATTGCAGTGAGTTAGTCTGAGCTTTCCCTGGACCTTATCATGAAAGCGTCATAGCGCTTCTGGTGCTGTACTGTGCTGCACCACTGTTGGGTCGTTTGGAAATGGATTCTTTTCCCACTTGAAATAATCTGTTAATAATCTGACCCCCTATTGCATTGCTTGACCCCCAGAGGAGAGCGACCAAAATGGTGAGAGGCCTGGAAGCCATGCCCTATGAGGATAGACTTAGAGAGCTGGGTATGTTTAGTCTGCAGAAGAGAAGGTTAAGAGGGGACATGATAGCCATGTTTAAATATCTGAAGGGATGCCATGTAGAGGAAGGAGAGGGCTTGTTTTCTGCTGCTCCAGAGACCAGGACAAGGAGCAATGGATTCAAGCTGCAGGAAAGGAGATTCCACCTGAACCTCAGGAAGAACTTCCTGACAGTCAGAGCTGTCCGGCAGTGGAATATGCTGCCTCGGAGTGGAGTGGAGTCTCCTTCCTTGGAGGTTTTTAAGCAGAGGCTAGATGGCTATCTGTCGGGAGTGCTTTGAGGGTGTTCCTGCATGGCAGGGGGTTGGACTGGATGGCCCCTGTGGTCTCTTCCAACTCTACATTTCTATGATTCTGTGATTCTGTCCTGCTATGATTTAGTAACCACTTTGAGTGCAAGTGACTTGCTCCGCCTCATTGCAGTATTGGGGGGCATAATGGGTGTGGTGTGTGTGGCATTTCATTTCTTCTTCCTTGGGGACGCCCCAGGAACCGCTCGTAGAGAAACCTCAGACTCTGGTTGTTTGCATGGAAGGACAGTAAGATCCCAAGAATTCCTATGAGAACTGCACCATGCTTGTTCTCTGTTCTCCTGCATGTTTTTTTATATTACTTTAATTTTTTCTTTTAAAAAGTGGAAGTCACACAATAGTGTAATTCCAATGTAATCCTATTACAGAGAAACCACATAATTCATGAGCAAATAAGGAGTAAATATAAAAAAGTTTGAAGAGTAAAATACAAAAGCAAAACCAGGTAAATGTTAGTTCATGGGAAAAGTGTAGCAAAACTGCTTTTGGAAGTGGTGTGCTATATGTTCATCTTTACAGTCTGGGTGGGCAGTGAGGGTGGTTCCATAATAGCATTGTTACATAATTGTGCAATTTCACAATTACAGCTGCCTGATTTTTTTTTTAAGTACCAGTCATGGAGCAGGAGGTAGAACAGACAGAGTGAAGGTACTGCCATATTTCAAGTGCAAGAAAGCAAGCACACAAATTAAGGCTAGTGAAGCACAAATGCAGTGATGCTATAAAAAGAGTGCCTTGCCATTTCACTACCTTTGCAAGTGCAGGAGAAGCAGTTTTCGAACTGAGCAACCTAAACAAATTGACTAGTGTGACAAACACCAGAGTCCTCATTGACGCAGGATGACTGAAGTGAATTTTGTAGTGTGTGTGTGTGTGTGTGTGTGTGTGTGTGTGTGTGTGTATGTGTATATGTGTATGTGTTTAAAATTGAGGAACCCAGGAGGCATGTATTTAGATTAAAGCCAGGAAAACTGTGAGCAGGATAAACAACTTTCCCATTTCACTAACTGTGTCTGATTCTTCATATGTATCCTGCATGATTGTTCCTATCGCTTTAACAGCCCTCTGACTTTGCTTCCAAAGAAAGATGTGCGCTAGTTGTCCTTGTTCTTTCCAGAGACTGCTGCTTCTAAGAGTCCAAGCTGTCCCAGAGCTACCACAGCATCTCTGTTTTTTCTGAGAATGATATATTCCCAGCTTGTTTCAATCACTGCAGTACTTGTTGGTCTACTGCTCCTCCAGTTCCGTGTACGAGGATGCATGCCTTCTTTTATGACAGCTTACATGCTGGAAAGCCTGTGACTGTAATATCCAGTGAGAGAGGAAAATACGCCACCTAAAGGAGAGTTGGTGAATAGCTTAAAATGAGTTAATAAAGGGCTGCAATAGATCTGGTGTTTACTTGAAACCAATAAAGAGAACTCAATAGAACATTCTGAAGTAAATGTAACAATAGTTTTAAAATACTGATACGTTAGACCAGTACTTCTGCTTTAGGATTACCTTCAGTTTCTGTAAAGCCCATCAAAGAACTTTCCATATAATTTGTAGCCCAGTGCCATAAATTCAATTTAATGGTAGTACAGTGAGCTCTCTTTTTCTGGACCTCCACACACATGAATGTGAGGTTGCATGAAGTATTGTGTCCCATTATAATCAGTGGATGCGGTAAGTATGTGCCCATGTTGCCACAGGCATATGCACATTGTGTCCATTGGCTATAATGGAATGTAAGATTTCACAGTTTTTATTTTACGCGAGGATTCCTGGAAAGTAACTCCTGCATATACAGAAGGCGCACTGAATAAAAAGAAAACATTTGGGTTTCTCATGTTTTTTCTCTGCACAAATGTTGGTTTCTTTTAAGAGAAGCTTGATAAAGACCTTTAAAAATCACTTCTATTTCAGTACTGTCTTTTCTAAGCTAGAAAAAAAAATACTTCAAATGCAAAAAATTTTTTAATGTAACAAAAGCTAATCTGTCTTTAATTTCAAACTTGCCTGAATTCATCTTTTACATTCTGTATTCATCTTCCATCTTGATCCTGGGCTGGGGCGCTCAGGCTTTATCTGTTGTTTAGAAACCTCTAATTGCGGGAGTCCTTAGGCCATTGTCCTGACATTCTGCATGGTTTTGCTTACATGAGAGAGTGAGGCAACAGCTGACAGTATGTATAACTTAATGAGAAAAGTAGCCTGTTTGTGAAGCATGTGTCCTCGGGGACTGCAGTATGCTGTCTTCTTTTTCCTCATCCCTCACTTCCAGGTGCTTCCTCCCATTAAAAGGCCATCCTGCTACTTTTCCCAAGAAGAGCAAAATGAACCATATATTGTGAGAGGGTGATTCATTATCATTACGCTCTGGCATATTGATTCTCTGCTTTGGAAGAAAAGTTCTGTCACGCCATCAGCAAGTGATGATGGATAGCTCTGCCAGCAATGTGTCAAAACTCTGAACATAGTGCTTGCTTTTAAAAAAAAAATGGTTCTAGATGTACTGAGGAGAGCCATGTGGCAAGGACTCCTCCCTTCCTATGCAGACAGTAGGGTATAAGCCCATACTCTGATCTGCTTTAGATTGGTTTGGCTAGAGGACTGCAATAAGATGTGTTCTGTGCGTACCAGCAACATTTGTTCAGTGTGAATCAAGGCATCTGGATATGAAGAATGTGTAACAGTGAAGAAAGTGGAAGAAAAAATTTGCTGAAAAACAAGAAGTCTTAACTTTATCTAATACATCTCTGTTGCTGATTGCAGCTAGAGAACAAATTTCTTTGAGAATGTTTTTGGATCTTTGTGAGACTTCCTTCTGAATATGTTGCCTTTCAGACATCTAAAATTGTTGAAGCATTGCTTGATGTGCTTGAGCAATAATATTTAGAATAATATTTAGTCAGCACTGAGACAGTTGAGTATATTCATGATGCTGAAATAGGTGGTGGATATTTAATCTGCAAAATTTCACTGGACTCTGAGTGTATTTTGGCTCAGCTCATACTGCTTTTATGAAAATGACATGTACGTACAAAAGGATGCCATTTGATGATGCTCAGCTTTTGCTTTAAATGAGCTTTCATTGTCAGGCCAACGCTAAGCCTAAATATCCCCAAAAACTCTTCTTCAGCATATGAACAAATGAGGAATACAAGAGTGAACACTGCTCTTGGCCAGCACTGGATTCTTCATAAAGGCATATAGATTTCAAGTCCTGCTAGTCATGTCATTGCCTCCTGTACTTATGCCTGCTCCTGTGCAAGAGTGCTTATACATGGCAGCAGCATTCATTCAGAAAAACTCCATCACAGTCCCAAACAATACTCGATGAGCTTGGAAGGACTACATTAAACTTTTCTCTGTTCCCTGTGGAGCTTTGTGTCCTTATCTTCCTGCCAGAAATGGAATTTTTAATATCCCCAGGCTTCAAGGCTCTCCCTAAGTACCAGTGGCTCATACATATTCATTCCACATCTGGCCACAAGAACAGTTCCCTGTAGCAGAGTTGTCCACTTCTCTAAAATCAGCATCTTCTGGGTCAAGTTGGGCATGCAGAATCTGCTTTCCTCAAAGCATGTTTTACAAAAGGTGGTTTCATTCTGAGATGCTGGAGAAGGAGGTGGTGCACAACTAATGGAAGGAGGTCAGGTGTAGAAAACTGTATGGTGTTTTCTTTGCTGTTCTCACACTTTAGAAATCTGACCATGCTGTACAGACAAATTGTAAAAGTTTGCAAGTAAAGATGGTTCATCTAATGATTGTGAGACAAGAGAACATTGGAAACATTCTTTGGGTGCTTCTTGTTAAACTCTTCAGAAGAGTCTGCATATGAGAATGGGTAACTATGCTTTTCTTACATTAATATTGTTAATACCTTAATGTGTTCCAGGACCAACTCTGAGCTGCATACAGCTGGGTTCCAGTCAGAAATGGGCAAATGAGAATTAGAAGAACAGTAAACGCGGTGACAGAGTAGAGCTCAGGCAGCAGACAATGAATCAAAGGACCTAGTGCCATGTAGTGAGATGGAGCAAGGCAGAAAGACAGTTGCAAGGCAGCAATAGGAATCATGACCCAAGGCAGCAATGAGGAAAAAGAAGTAGAGGCCTAATGTTCAAGGCAGGTTTTTCAGAATGAGCAGTTGGCTTGGTTCTATCAGCTTGAAAGTCAGCTAACTCTCTGTTTTCAAATTGAAACTGCAGTCTGCCAGGCCTTCTGGAACACCATAGTGCTGCTGGCATAGGAGGTAAAATGCTAAAGACTGGCTGCTGGGTGCCCTTATACCCACACCTTTCAGCACCATATAGTGTAGTGTAGAACAACGTGGACCTCTAGAAGTGTGCTGATGTTCTAGAAGAGTGAAGATCTGTTAGGTAAGCTACTCAAACGCTTACCTAGCATCATACTAAAATGCATGACAACAAAGTACTCTTTGTATAATTTATGTTTCTTGCTGATATAAGGAGAGGAGAAGAATATGTGTGCTTATTTCCCATGATGATACTATGTTAGACCTGCCAGAACAATCAATTTCAGAAACTGTAAGAAGGCTATGGCTTATAAGGACGTCTGAACAGTATACTCTGAGGACCACTACAGCAGAACCAGCCATTGTAGCAGTCAATTTTCCAATAAAACAACGTAGGTAAACATTTCAGATAATAAAATAAACCTGTATAGATTTCTAGGAAACATGGTTACTTCATTTCCATTTTGTGGCTACACACTGTGTCATAATCAAGTAGTGCTGGTAAGTTATGCTGTGATTTTATGCGGTTCTCCGAAGAACAGTGCTAACTAAAGCCATATTAGAATTTCAGCTGGTGTGGCTCACATACAGTTGTGCTTTTGCCTTCATTCTCGTTTAAGAGTATTTGGAGACCTCTGTGTCTGGCAAATGCTTCCAAGTCCCTGATATCTCTGTGCACCTGGCAGCTCTTGGCCACCGGTTATCTTCAGTTGTGGTAGACCTTTATTTGAGCAGGAACAGCTCAGAATACTAATGCTGGAATAATAGATGTCTTTCAGAATATTTGAGATTTGTGTTCAGCCTCATTACCTCAGAAACCTGAAGACAGGTGAGTAGAAGGCTTCACACATGTCCAGAAAACCCATCTTCCATTCTTGTCTGTCATGAGCTATCTGTTACAGCCTATCACCCTCTCTTCATTTTGATTTATTACTGGACGTAACTAGGTTTCAGAGCTTTGTCTTCATCTTGCTGCCTCAGAGGGACAGGAAGATAAATCTTGCATGTGAATGTTTTAACTTTAGTTCCAGCAGTGCAAGGGGAGAAGGAATGTCCTCTTACATCCTTTGACTAGGAAAACAAATCTGTCAGGCTATCTTGTTTGAGTACCAAATCTCACTTCTTTGGAAAATTAAATGCACATCAAACAAAAAACTTCATTTTAAAGGGTAAAATAGGAATATAGATCAGATCATTGTTGGAAAAGGAAAGAGTACTGTTCTTCCAAGGCTCTAGCACGTGGAGAGGTGAAACACTTTTTCTGAAAATTTCAGTTTTCATTTTCATTTATTGCCACTGTGATTAAATTAATTAAATATTCATGTTTTCCATGAAGAACAGTTTTGAGTGTGTGTGTTTGTGTGTGTGTGAAAGAGGGATTCAGGAATTAATATGATATAACATCATCATGGGAAAATTTAAAACATAAAATACCTGACTGTCCATACACACAGAGAAAACTTACAACTCTGCATTCTTCCATGATGGACGGAATTGCTCACTTTTCAGAAAGTCAGTTCACCTTGCACGGAAGGTCTTGAGTGAAACTCCTAGTGTCTGAAGGAGGGATCTGGAGAAATGATCAGTTCACTGAATTCAGTGTCCAATAGACCAGGTTTCCATCACAAAAAAAATTGGATTTCAATTCAAAGTATCTCACAGCTGGTCATGCACAATGACCAGACAAAGTAGCTCCATCAGCAAGTGGCCAAAATGCCCAAATGGTAGGGTTAACCTCACCAGTGCTGGTTTCAAGAAGCTGGTGGGGATTCAGCACCTGAAACAGGTTTTGACAATTTAGAAGAAGGGCCTGTAAGGAAAACAATCAGAGAGTACGAGTAGGATGGTTTCATCTCTGCAGACAGGAGACAAGTGAGACTAAAGATGGCAAGCTAAAGACAGGTAAGAACTTGGTTGGAAGTTTGGCGATTAAATTGCCTCTTTCAAAAATGACTCAGTCAGAAGGAGAAAAAGCAGATTGTGTTTTGTCTCCTCAGGGTAAAGAGATGGGTAGATAATTTCTTGTGTAACTGCTGTATGAGTGCATTATTGGCTTGACTGTGGTGCACTTTTAGAATTTACAGTGTTTATTCACTAACAGACTAGTGATCTGTAATGAAAATGAGTGAATCTGAAGTCAAGTTTCACTTCAGGAAGACTAAACTGAAAAAGCCATTTCAGCTATGTGAACTAACCTAAAAACAGCTGCCAAGGATCGCATATTGAGTTGGATCTACAAGTTCAGCTTTGCAACAGAAAATGTTATAATGGAATTGGAGAGAAATAACAATGTAAGCTTGTTTTGTTGAAATTTCCTTTTTCCACTGTTATGTGTATCACATGGTGTTTTTCTTTTTTTGTTCTGTTTTTTCTTTATAATCAATAAAAAACATTTAAGAAGAAAATGTGCCCTTATTTGGTTCCCCTGACCAGATAGCAGTTAAGTCTGAATCAGTGGAGTGTGTTAAAGAAAAAAGCATATGATGGTCTACCTCCAGAGACCCACTGAATGAAATAACATATTTTACCCAAGAGTCTGGAAAACTGTGTTTGCAGGTGATTGCTACTGATACTGAGATACATTTAAGGTACATGCTGCTGCTTTTGTGGGAGACAGTGAGTTAAATAAATAGCCTGTACCTGATAAGGGATCTTGGCAAGAAAGTAGGTTAGATCTTCACCCTTGAATGAGTAGAGATAGAGATTTACTGCTTCCTTCACAAGCAGAGAAAAGGTACAGAGGTCTTGCAGTTAAATATAGCTATGGCTACAGCTTAGATATAGGACTGGACAACCCAAGTCAAACTCTTCTCCCCAGAGACGGTAAGGGAGCTAGACATCTTGTGCTTGCATTTTCTGAGAAGAATGACCCGCCTTGCTTGTTTTTCGTCAGAGCTGTCTCTTCTGCGTCACCTCTGCTCTCCTGATTCTGTCAGAACATCCAAGCTTGCAACTCTCTCAGCCCTGCTGAGAATACTTGGTGTCCTTGGACTGGTTCTAGATGACTTAATGGGTCTTGATGGGGTGATCCAAAGTTCTTGTAAAATTCTGAAGCAGGAAGGGACATGTGAGTAGCACCTACGAACTGATTTATAGGGTTTCTATGTTCCTTAAAATGGATAATGCAAGGAAATTCTCTGGGAATGCTGGCAAATAATATCTAACTGCTTCTAGTATACATAGCATCATTGTACAGTGATGTCCTCTGAAAACCTTTGTGGTCTGGTAGATAGAGAGCAGGATTTGGAAGCAAAAGATCTTAGTTTTTCCTACTGCTGTAAATGCATTGTTTTCCTTTGCATTTTTATGGAGAAATAATTGGGTGCCAAATTGTTATTTCATTTTATAATTTACTGGACTGTTTGAGAGTATGATTAAAACAATGTCCTTCTCTAGGGTATATGGAGACCATTTTAGTGGAATAAGTTGCAATTACGTTTTAGAAGTATGTTACACTTGAATGAACATGCGTTGGATTACAACAGTGGAAATCACTGGGGGAACAGCAACGAATGAGAACTTAAATATTATTTGCACTGATGTGCACTCTTCAAGAGAGTAGGAAGATGGTCAAAAGATGCTTTACCTTGTAATAGGAGAGGAGGATGAAGCAGTGAATAAAAAATAGTTCTTGGGAAGAGGTAATGACAGCCAACAACTGGATTATTTATCATGAAATAAATGAATAAGAGGGATAAACTTAGCCTGGTCTGATTAATTTTCAGTGCCCAGGTGACTCTTAGGTTCTCTATGACAAGCTAAACTGTAAAATAGGCAAGGGGAAGTGTATTTTGTTCTAATAATCAAGATTGTATCTTAATAGAGATCAATGAGGCTCCTTTTGCAGAAGGAGAGGCTGGAAGAATGAGGTGTGCCTTGAACTCAGACTTGTATTCTTTGTGGTGTACCTTTTCATCTAAAACTCTCTCCAGTTCCGTTTCCTTTGCAGGACTGACACTGACTTAGTCTCGGGTTCTATGTCTTTAGAAAGAAGGGAGGGTTGTACAAAGATTGTAGGCCAACTTGCAAACCGAGGCTGAGCTTCTGTGATTCTTGGAAGGGCATCCTAGGGCCACAGGATGAGAATCAATAGCTTTCTCCTTGTAAGCATGAAAACCTCTACCACCTTTCAGTGGCAATAATGGCAAAAAAGTGAGGGACGTGTTGATGGTGTATGTCTGCTGGGGTGGGTCCAAGGAAGGTTGTAATCTACCATTCTCTCAACACTTCCCTACAATGTGGCGGGGAATATGCCCATCCTGGGACTGGTATACTTGCCTACTGTCTCTCCCCGACCCCCATCCCTGAGGTTTTCTGCCTCTGGCATGATACCTGGCTTGGTGTTAGATCTGGCAGTTCATTTAGCAAGGTTTTATGGTTTGCTTTGCTGAATAAATTAAACTGCTGTATAAATGAATTAAAGTATGTAATTTCTTCTTGATTAGTCTTTCCTTTTATATAATACACATCTTATGATAAATCTAACCCTCCCCTTACTGTGTCTTCATGAGTGTCTTCAGGTGGCCAAAGGTAAAGTTAGGATTGAATGTCCAGTAGTTTGTGCTAGGATATACCTTCCCCTTAATCACCGCTATAGACATGAGTCTGGGATAATTACTGATCTAATCAGTTTAGGCTGATTTTTAGAGATGGGTCATCTTTGGGATTTATGCTGTTCATTTTCTTTCCCATTATGGCCGAGTATGTATATTTGCTATCAGTTTATTCAAAGTAGCACATTTGCTCTTTGCCCATATGCTTTAAGCATGCTTATGTTTTCAAAGCAAAAAGTTGCCTAGAAAATTTATTTTTTACCTCTTAAGGTCCACAAGCAACCATAGGCTCCATGCAGCACTAGACTTGTGCCTTTCTTCCCTGCTCTTCCATTCAAATTGGCTTGCTGTGGTTAGGGAACCAGCTCAGCCCAGAGACCTCTGCAGTGTAAGCCTTTGCTTGGATTCCTCATTACTCAGGTCAATAGCACTATGTGAGAGAAATGTATGTGGAGATACACCCCTGCCCATCAGGAAACAAGGTACCCCAAAGGCTGCTAAGGCTTTTCCCTGTAAACCCAATTAAACAATCTGACTTGTACTTTATATTCCTAGAACAATGTGGGAAGAATCCACTTGTTCCATTCACCTGTATAAATATATTAATAATGATTCTGATACAGATTAGCAATTGAAACCTGCCCCATCTATCACCACATCCTAAACACACTGTATAGCTATAAAAACCAGAATTTCTTAAAGCGTGGGTGGCCTGTCTCCTTCGGTTTGGGTCCAGTCTTCCACTGGCAGGACCTAGAGGAGGAAAAATAAAAACTGGAGGTAGCTGGACACACGGTTCTGATGGGCAAGTGCTTGGAAAATAACCACCCCTGGAGGTTTTAAAATTTGAAAATTTTCATAGGCAAGTAGTGTGTACTGAGCAGGAAAAAAAGGACTAACTGGATGCTACTTATTACAACATAGAAAACTTAGTGGTATTTTATCCTGTGGTCTCCTGTGAAGCAGGAACTGGCAAAATGTGGCCCTCCAAACAGTGCTGAATTGCAGCTGCCAGCACTCTTCACCATGAGATATGTTGAGAGTTGTAATCCACTGACATCTGAAAAGTCACACTTTGTGTGCTCTCTTGTAAAGTTATTCATTTCTGTATTTTGGACACTCAAAAACTTATAAAATGGCGGTGGCGGCAGCAGTGACAGTGGCATGGTTGTCTTATGTCACAAAATTGACTTTATTTATGGGAAGTGTAGTAAATTTCAAGAAATATAATGTCATTATCAAGCCAATAAATGAAAAGCCAGTTGCTTTAATTATATTTTCTGGAGTGCATACCTGGAGATAAAAAAAACATAAAGATAAACAGATGACAAAATTATGATAATTCTAGATAAATTACAAAGTTCATGTTGCTTTAGGTATAAGAAAGGGAGTCCTTGGGATAAAATGCTCTCTTACACTCTATTGCCAGTCATTGTGAATATGTCCATATTGAGGTGATGAAGTGGGTAACAAAATGAGTTTTGACATGTTTGACGTGTACTAGCTAGGACAGCTGACAGTTTTGATGTATTTGCAGTTGTTCTTGATGCTGATATAGTACGTGTATCCTGTTGCAAATATGTGATAATACAGTTCTAGATAAGTGGCTGCAAAGAATGGAATAGTGGGTTGAAGTGCACTTGAATATATTTTATTTATATTTTCTATTAGATTCAAGCTCACAACAGGGATAAACTGTTTGGGCAGGAGGCACATTAGGATCTAGGTCTCTTAGTTATTTACATTTGTCCTGGAAGGGTTTCAGATTCTCTGTTCTTTAGTAATGGTCCAGAACAAAAGGGCTCCACCTCCCTCCATATTACTAAGTTAGGGCACTGGAATAAAGGAAGCTTGTTAGGAAAGAGAACAAGGGGCAGATCTTTGTGTGTATGAAGGGGCTGCTTCTTGATTGCAGGACTGAAAACACAGCAAAGAAAAAATTTATCTTAGACAAAAACTTTTAGATATAAATTTATCTTCTTATAAGTTATACTATATTTTATTCCTGACTCTTAAATGTGTTGGTACTGAAAACATTTGTAGTCTACTCTAAACCATGTACTGCTCCTTAATTGTATCAGATATATGCCTGCCTAAGCTAGTATGTCTCAGGTTTGCTAGACCTCCATTTTTTGCAAAAAAAATAAGTAGATCAGCATTCCCTGACCTGGTACGTACGCCTCAAAGGTTTTGGGTTACAATTCTTGTTGTTCCAGCATGGTCATCATCCAATTGTAGTCCAGCACTTATGAAGGAAACTACGTTGGAGAAAGCTAAAGGAGATCCTAGAATTCTGAAGTCTGCTGGGCCCTGTCTTGGATGATAGTCAAATATATTGGTACTAAAAAAATACAGGACTAGTTATTTTTTGTGATAGAATTGGTATAAACATAAACACAACATGTGCTGAACACTGAAAACTGATTTGGATTTATGACATGGAACTTGCGAATTTCAAGGACACTAGAAAAAAACTTTTCTCTTGTAAGACCAACACTGGTTTTATCTCCGGATTTTGGCTGGTGGAACACTGTTCTGATGGATGATGAGTCAATATAGTCTTGTCCTTTCCGGTAGGCAACTGATTCTGAATTCCAGGATTTCCTTGGTTGTTGTCTGTGCTCTCTCATCTTGTTTGTCTTATGGCTTGAAATATTATCTGCTATAGGTATGTACATTAACCTTTATATGTTCAAGTATCTCATTAATCAGTATGAGGGTTCAATTTCTTACCCTCAAATTGGTTAATTAAAGAAAGACAATACTAACACCTCTTTTTATTGTTCCTTATCATAAGCAGGCACTTCCCCTCCTCAGTATGCAAGATGTGGTGGGTAGTTTCTTCTTTCAAATCAAAGTGGCCAATGACCGTGCTCCCTAGATCTGGGTTCAGTGGCCTTTATAGATGCTAAACATGGAAGCCTATAAACACCCTGGTAATCTGATCTATGGAGCTTGAACTCTACCCATTTAGAGTTGGACCCTGGCCAACCAACTCAGTTCAATAATTTATTACAGTCATAGACCAACATTTTAAAAAAATGATTTTTTACCATAATATACATCCAACAGAATAACGTGAAATAAAATAAACACCTAAAATTCACATTATAGTATATGAAAGGTAATCGCTATGCTCTACCTAAGCCCAGGGTTTGTACATAATCCCATGAGCCCCACGTGTGTACCTGAGTACTTCTAAGAGAGCTCTTTATTGTTATTATCTACTGCTGATTTGTCATCTGTCTACAGTTCACAACGGCTGTCGCACAAAAATCTAGCATCCTTATCCATAATCTGTGCATCCTGGTCAGAGAGCAGAAGGGAAATATAGAATTCTTCCATACTGCCAGGCATATTCTGTAGAATAGGTGTGATTAAAGCAAGATGTCTCCCTTGGTAAAAAGGACGGTATAAAAGGACATGGCTGAAAGTTTCTACTGCCTCATTTGCACAGGGACAAATACACTCTTGATACAGGTTACTCTTATATTTTCCCTCCAATAAAGCAGAAGGTAAAATATTAAAGCATATTAATGTAAATACTTTCCTGTGCTTGGGAATTGTTACATTTGTCAAAATGCTAAGGCAGCTGAAAGGTTTCCTAGTAATTCCAAGAATGAAGTATTTGGTGACTAAATTCAAGTGATTTTGTAACTTTATGTCCTTTATTTGTTGTTTGATGACAAATTTAGCATTACAGTAGCCAAGCACTAGGTGTAAGCCCATATAATAGAATCATAGAATCATAGAATCATAGAAATGTAGAGTTGGAAGAGACCACAAGGGCCATCCAGTCCAACCCCCTGCCATGCAGGAAAACCCTCAAAGCACTCCCAACAAGTGGCCATCCAGCCTCCGCTTAAAAACCTCCAAAGAAGGAGACTCCACCACACTCTGTGGCAGCACATTCCACTGTCGGACAGCCTTGACTGTCAGGAAATTCCTCCTGAGGTTCAGGCGGAATCTCCCCTCCGGCAGCTTGCATCCATTGCTCCTTGTCCTGGTCTCAAGAGCAGGAGAAAACAAGCCCACTCCCTCCTCGACATGACACCCCTTCAAATATTTAAACATGGCTGTCATGTCCCCTCTCAACCTTCTCTTCTGCAGACTAAACATCCCCAGCTCTCTAAGTCTGTCCTCATAGGGCATGGCTTCCAGGCCCCTCACCATTTTGGTTGCCCTCCTCTGGACCTGCTCCAGCTTATCCATATCCTTCTTGAATTGGGGTGCCCAGAACTGGACACAGTATTCAAGATGAGGTCTAACCAATGCAGAATAAAGTGGTACCAATACCTCCCTCGATCTAGACACCATACTCCTATTGATGCAACCAAGAATTGCGTTGGCCTTCTTGGCTGCTGCATCACACTGCTGACTCATGTTCAGCTTGTGGTCTATGAAGACTCCTAAATCCCTTTCACGTGTACTGTTAGCCAGCCACGTGTCCCCCATCCTATATTTCTGCATACCATTTTTTCTGCCTAAGTGTAGGACCTTACATTTCTCTCTGTTGAAATTCATTTTGTTAGCCTTGGCCCAGCTCTCCAATCTGTCCAGGTCCTTTTGAATTTTGTCATCAGGCGTATTAGCAACCCCTCCCAATTTGGTGTCATCTGCAAATTTGATCAGCGTGCCCTCTATTCCTTCATCCAAGTCATTAATGAAGATATTGAACAGCACCGGGCCCAGGACAGAACCCTGTGGCACCCCGCTAGTCACCTCTCTCCAGGATGAGAATCTGCCATTGGTGACCACCCTTTGGGTACGGTCAGTCAACCAGTTACAAATCCACCTGACAGTAGCCCTGTCCAGTCCACCTCTTACTAGCTTCTTTGCAAGAATGTCATGGGGAACTTTGTCAAAGGCCTTACTGAAATCAAGATATACTATGTCCACAGCATTCCCTTCATCTATCAAGCAAGTAACTCTATCATAAAAAGAGATAAGATTAGTCTGGCATGACCTATTTTTGAGAAATCCATGTTGACTTTTCGTAATGAAAGTTTCTTATTTAGTAACTGTTTCAGTATAGACTGAAGGCCATCGACTAATGTTAGAAGAGCTTGCCCACTTGGGGGAAAAAGTATTAGCCAGTAATTGATCATAAAATTGATCATGGGCCTTGACGAGATCAGGCCTGCCTCAAGACGCAAGGCTGCGTTGGGTACGCACCATGGGACAGCAAATACACTTTAGTCTGCAACACTTCAAAAGAGTTGAAATTATTGTATGCACATAGTTACAAACCTTGGCAGTAAATATTTGAATAACGTTAAGGAACATGAGGCCTCCCTTTGGTTTAAAAAAATCCAAGGAGAGCTGACAAGCATTCTCTGTTGCCATTTTCATCTGGATTTTTCATGAGCCAGAACAGTGAAAAACTGATTTGAGATGCCCACAGTTTGTGACCTGCTCAATGGGAGTCCCATTTATTTGCCATTTGTGAATCACCTTCTTTCTAATAAAACCCATCACCTTTGCTTTATTATAATTAAATAACCCACTCTTCACTGTTAAAAGGCTCTCATCCAGAGTGTTAATGCAGGACATACAATAGCAATAAATAAATGAGATCGGTGGGAAATGTTGCTTGAGTCATGTCTGGGATAGTGGGGTTGAGGAACCTTGAAAAAGTGTGCAACTGCTTTCCAGAAGTGTTCCGCTTCTGTTTTGATTGTCATGCTGTTGTAGTTTAGGGTATCGGGATAGAATTGTAGCTGGGGCTTGTTCTTATGGGCAGCCCCAAAGAACTACACAATTAGTTCTGTTTGCCCAAGAAGGTTTTAAGATATGTGCTCTTCACTGCAAGCCACGTGTTGTAAATTGCTTTTGCAGTTTGAAAAGTGGTTTGTTGTGATTTGGAAGCCAGCTGCTTAAGTTTAAAAAAAAAAGCCTTTCTGTGCCCCTTCTGTATAGCCAACTTAGTTTTCTGGCTCTCAACTAGTGTTTTTGAAGACACACATATTTACAGCAGTCTGATTGTAAAGAAAATAATGAATTTCTGTACCCAATTCATTAATATTTCAGAAGACACAGTGGAACTTGCAGTGATCAAGGACTGGATCTTCAAAGGTGGAAGATCTTTGTCCTCTCATCAAAATGCTCAAAATTGCTCATACATACCTGACACCCTGTGCATTCTTTCTTTTGGTTCAGTGAAATTGCAGGTTTTTTGTTTTGTTTCGTTTCGTTTCTGTCACTAATGTTTTATATTGGGCATAAGTCCTTCTTGGCCTTTCTGTAGCAAATCTTCTTTTGACAAGCAAATAAAAAAGTGTGGGCTTTTATTATCATAGTAAAAAAAATAGATATGCAATCTGTGTTTAATGCTTGCAACTTAGGCACTTGGAGACCTGTTTTTAGTACTTTGTTTTCAGTCCTTGCTAGACTTGCTCCCATATGAGATTAGCCACAGGCAGCTTTTTTATGCAGAATGATGCTACTGTGTTCTTTGCACATACCCTAAATTTTATGGAAGCTGGTTGGAAGCATTCTTGTCGGTGTCATTTATGTAAAATACAATCCCACTCTCATCTAACAAATGCTATCAATACCCAAAGGGCATGAGAGTTGTCTTTTGTGTGTTCTGTGCTTCCCAGAAGCAATCTTTCAAATGCCCTTTCTGTCAAACCAGTACATACTTGTGCTAGGAAAGTTTCTCAGGGCACTTTTTACTAACATGAATGAGACAGAGGGCCCTCAGGTAAAGAGAAGGTGTTAAGTTCAAAGACAACATGTCCTCCCCCTACCCTGCAATCCTTTAAGACTCAAGTAACAGCTGTGATGGGTCAAGCCCACTTCCTAAAAGGCAAATGCCCCTGAGAAAAGGTGTGTGTGTTAGATAAAATTATTTCAAAGAATGCCATATGTAATTTCATAGGAGATTTTCCCTCTCCCCTTTAACCCTAGTACACAGTCTGATTTTGATTGCACATGCTGAAAATTCCTCATAGCTTTCTCCTTTATGTTCAATGCTGTTTTCTCCAGAGAAGTGCCTTTTCCTTATCTCTTAGGCTATAGACTTGTAGAGATCCAGCACAGTGAAGAGAGGAAAAATACAGTTTTGTGAGCCTAGCTACTGTTCTGCCTTAATCATGTTCCTTCTCTCTCCTTTCAGCATTCGTCATCATGATAATTTTAGCACTCCTCCGCATCACCAAAGGTCATGGAGAAGGTCATCCTCCATTGGCACAGCTCTCAGGAATCGGCAATCTCTTTGGAGTATGCATTTATTCCTTCATGTGTCAACATTCCCTACCATCCCTGATTACTCCCATCTCCAAGAAGAGACATGTTAACAAGTTGGTCCTTCTGGATTATGTCTTAATCCTGGGTTTCTACAGCCTTCTGTCATTTACTGCTATCTACTGCTTCCGCAATGGGACGCTCATGGACATGTACACGCTCAACTTCACTAACTGTGATATTGTCAATAATGTTGTCATCCGCTACTTCCTGGGTCTCTTTCCAGTCTTCACCATCAGTACCAATTTTCCTATAATTGCTGTAACTTTGAGAAACAATTGGAAGACCCTCTTCCACCGAGAGGGGGAAACCTACCCATGGATAGTAGATAGACTTGTTTTCCCAGTCATCACACTGATTCCACCCATTGTTGTGGCTTTCTGTACCCATGACCTGGAAAAGCTGGTGGGCATCACTGGGGCCTATGCTGGAAATGGGATCCAGTACATCATCCCTGCTTTCTTAGCTTACTGTAGCCGAAAAGACACTCAGATGGTCTTTGGGAGTGGCACACTGAATAAACATTTGTCCCCTTTCTGGCACACATTCTGGATTGGATTTGTGCTGCTCTGGGGTCTTTTTTGCTTTCTGTTTGTGACTGCAAATATTGTCTTAAATGAAACAAAGCTTTGATGACAGAACAATGCCACTTGTTCCGGAAGGACATGGAAGTGACTTCTGAGACAGCAAAAACTGTCAAACAAGCAGGATGCTCAGTTTATCAGCGGTGGGTGTAGTGCTGCCCTTTTTAATTTGGATTTTTTATTCAATATATAAAGTGGTAGACCTGAGCACTCTGCCAGATGGCTGCAGTTGCCTGGTACCTGTCCCACTGACCTAACCACAGATTCCCATACAGGCTGTCTTCTTCACTTGCACTGTGATAACATCTGAGGCTGTCAGATATGCGTCTCTTCCTCAAGAGGGATGCAGAAGACCAGTGTTGCGGTTGTCAGTCAAGAAAGCAGGCAGCGGATCAAGCAAGCAACGAATCTTTATCATGTTTATCGTCTCTCTGAAGTGACCTTCTCTTTTCCTAACAGGAAGCAAAACAGAACAGGAGCAGGACGGGCACAATAGTTTTCATAGTTGTTATCATGTTATATGGTATGCAGGACCCCCTAAGCTGTGGAAGAGGGGAAGAGAATGCCTCAGTGGTAGTCTTTATCCCACATCAATGCTTAGTCTCCCTCTCCCCTGTTTATTGTTTCTTCCATTTCTGTTACAGCCTTTCTGACACATGTTTACCTTGTTACATATAATGTGGTCCCTGGAATTAGATTCAAAAATTCTGTGGCAGGTCTAAACGAATAATTTCATCCAGATCTTCTGGTCTTTTTGTGGTTTTGTACTTCATTTCCAGATTTTCCTTCCTCAGATATTGATATATTCTGTGTGGGTGAGAAAGCTGCATTGCTAAGAACCATAGACTTGTGGCACAGAGACCTTGCTTGATGAAAAATAAAAGGGAAATCCTGCTTCCACAATTACCTTTATGCTGCTAAGTAGCTTGCGCACTGTCATGGTCCTTTATTTCACAGTCATTTCACAGCCAGCAAGCCCAGCTACAGCCCCCAGGTTTGCTTGGATCTGAAGGTGCTAATTACTCCCAGTATGGGTAATATGTAAAAGAAGCTGAGGTTTCCTTCTGGTGGCTTAAGCTGGATGTTTTTCAGATGTGTGAAGGGAAGACCCAAACCTTGCCTTGATATAAAATTGTATGAATATGTAACCAAGGAGAATAATGTCCACAAAGAGAAACAGAGAGAGACATTCCCAAAAGAATTGTTTTCTTTTTGAATGTAAAGACAACTATTACCTCCTAATGCTTGCTATATTTCCAAAAGAAAAAAAAATGAATCCCACCCTCCTCTCCCAAAAACCCACGCTCTCATTCCATGTTCAAGGCATTAAAAAACCGTCAACAACTTTGCCAGACCACTGTTTTCTCCTCTCATCTGCTGGCATTTCACTGTATATCAGGGATGGGAAACCTGTAGCCCTCCAGATCTTATTGGAATGCAACTCTCACGGTTTCTTGCTGGCTGGGTCTCAAGGGTGTTGGAGTCTTCCTTCATCTTGAGCTCTATATGTTCTACACCTCTGCTGTATGCATAGGCCCAAAGGACACATGTCCATGGCAGTCCTGTACCTTTAAAACCCAGTCTGCTGCAGTAATTTCTTAAGAGATATGTGGGGTGGAAGTGGGGTCACAAGAGTAAAAGAGACATGGTGGTGGATGATCTGTTTAAACCTCCCCCATAGGACTGCAGAAGTAAAACTGTAATCTCCCTCTGCACAGCCTTTTTTCTCTTTAAAGCTGGTCTCCACCCCACCTCCTGGTTATAACCGTGACTGGGCAAAATCTAGATTTAAATCCGTAGTGTCTTTCTTGAAAAGGAATATTGCTCAAGCTGTGCTTGGCCAACATTCTGTGATGAAGTCAACAAAGTCATTTAGGAGACCTTAGAAGGGGTCATGGATCACAAATGTTTTTAATATAAGGACAGTTTTGATTTTGCCTCCTTTGCCTATGAATATGTTTAAGCTGCTTTTTCTTCTATTTTCTTTTATTAAATTTCATCTTCCAGGCCCCTGGATTATGTTTGCCTTCTTTAGCCTGGTGTTGCTGTGATATTAAATTTGACGTTGAACCAAAGAGAGCTGATAACTTCAGCAGTGTCACTTTTTTAATCAAAATTATTATCAAGTACAGTCATCAAAATCAAATTGCTTTTGCAACAAAAACAAATTGGGAGGGGTTGTGTTTTCTTTAAAAAAATACATATGGAAACCTTTCTCCTTAACTGAGAGCAATGCAGCTCTCCTCAAAGACAATCAAATGTCCTTGATAACTTTGCATAAAGTTGAGGTTTGCTGGCTAGAGAGAGTTTTCTCCAGCATGATAAAACCTGATGGCATCCCCTTTCTTCTTCATCTCAAGCTACACTTGGCTGCCCTTGCTGGTGCAGCAGAGAGTCATGTCTACGGCCCTGAGAGCTTGCTGATATCTGATTCCTCTTCTTTGACACCAAGTTACTGAGAGCTCCCTGTGCATGAATTGGTAAGGGACAGCACAATGCCTTGGTTTGTGGGGGGAGCAAAAATGCAGATATATGTTTTGAGGATTTGAAACAGAAGCTTTTCCACCACAGTTGTTGCATAGGTTTAGCAACTTCTTCCTTTTGTCATTCTTTCCCACAATTCTTATAAGATTCTGTCTAGCGGGGTCTGGAAGAGATCACAGATGGCCATGTCAGAGCTGTCTGGTGCTGACTGAATCTACCCTTGTGCAATATGAGACAGGCAAGGATTGGCTCAGTGTTGACATCTTGGCAGAAAAAAAAAACACCTTTCTGAAACGTAAGTATAAAGAGACAGAATTACGATCTGCTTTTCTTTGGCCATAGAAGTCCTGAACAGTATGGGTGCACATCAACTTCAGTCTTTGAATTTCTCACCTTTTTTTGCAGGGCATGGAGGGAGGAGTCTTCAGAACTAACTGGTCATTTTGTACACATGCTTTCATACACACATCTCTACACTTCATAAATATACACTCTTGTCTCTATTAAGTTTTTTTTAACTCTTCTTCATGCCTTTTTGTCTTCTCCCTGCAACTCAGTATGGAAGACCTTTCCTTGTAAGTGGAGTCAGTCATATCTTAATTTGTATTGCACTCAGTGTGGACTAGAGGCACTGGATTTCTGTGTGAAAAGAAATTATATAATTTGCTATGCTGCAGGAACAGTGCTTTAGAGCCATGTTGCCTAGGTTTAGCAAATCCTTCCTTCTGCCACTCTGTTCCCAGACTGGGATTTCTCCTACTCCCTGGAAGTCCTGTTTTCCATCTTGAAGGGATCTGAAGGCATGCCTGAAAGCACAGTTGTTCTCATGGGCTGCCTTGTACTAAAAAAAATGTTGCCACTGACAGCCTTACCATTCTCGCCATTTTCAATTTACTGCGTTTTTTGAGAGTTCCCCTGAACCACTTTTATCTAAGTCCCATGTTGCATTATGTGCCTTTTTGGCTTAAACTATATTGTTTCCTCCTAATTGTTGCTCCAAAGGTTATAAAATGAGAAATTGCTACAGCTGTTCTCTAATTTCGGGACACATTTCACTATCAGGAATGACTTTCTTTTTGCATGGAAAGCATTTGAAATAACTCAGCCATAGTGCCTCTCATTGCTTCCTCACCTTGTAGCGCTCCCTTTCCTCTTTTGAGTACTTAGCATCGAAGTAACTTCCAAGGTTCCTGCAGTATATGAGCAGTGGAGGAATCTACCTCAATTAATGATGGAAAGTGTGCAATAGGTGGAAAGCTCCAACTAACATTCTTTTCAGAATAATGCCTTAAGACATGAAATAGATGTAAGTGGATCAGGGGTGTGTATGTGCGCGCTTCGTTAACTTTGTTACCAAAAGCCATAGGGGTTGTATCCAGGGCTGATCCCAGCTGAATATGATGCAGTAGCTGGTATCTTCCCACATCTAACATGAGACAAAAATTTTCATTGGCTATTAGCAATGTAAGAGTTCTTCCCTATGGCTCTTTGCTGTACTGTGTTCTCAGCTTGTCTCTATATGTAATTATTTTTCAGGAAGGCATAAAGAAATAAATGCAGATTACGCATCTGTTGTGGTTTGGCCTTTTCCTGCATGCACAAAAAGAGAGAATGTTGAATTGGGTTTTGTTGACGGATCAGTTGGCAGGAGCAGCCATGGGGGTGGGGATGGCAGTCAGAGAGGGCATCCATGTTGGCAGCCGCTCATGGAGTAACTCTTGCATTCTTCTGTCCCTCTGTATTAGCCTCCTGCCTCTCACAGCACTAGGTGTTCTCTGAAAACTCAATTAAAACAGCTGTACCTTACCCATCTCAATTACATTTTCTGACACTTAAAAACTAAACAAATTGAATCATTTCACCGCCTCAGGCAGCAAATGAAGTTTCTGCTGGCAAATTTATTATCATCATAAAACACAGCATGATTTATGTTAAAATATTAAAAGGCATCTTTACGATGGGAAATAAGCAGTTTCTATTCTCTCCTTCCGTGGTTCACCCTTTCTTTTCCTCTGAGGAATTAAAATGCAGTGGGGGATTTATTAGGGAACTGGACTGTAAATCTGATATCAAAGTGGCACTAGCGCTTAAATCAATAGACATTCCACACTTCAAAGACCAAAGAGGGGGAAAAGCTACCTTCAAAGGATGCCAGTTGGAGAAAGGGTAACAGGTTGGAAGAAAAGACTTCCAGAAAAGTGTCCTGGGGGGAGAATCAGCTAAACTTCCTGTCTTTTTTGCTGTTGTTAACACTGGAGCTCAAGGAAGTAGCAAAGTGTCAGATGTCAAGATGGTACAACTCTCCATCCCTAGCGGATTCTGCAAACTCTCTGGGTGGCTTTCCACAGGTTGCTAGTTTTGTCTTCAAAAGACAATTTTTATAATTTATAAGAGTTGTAAAACACTTAACATGTTTTCAACCCTCATGCACTGGGGTTAAAAAAGAAAAGAAAAAGAAAACCAAAAACCTACAGTATTAATTCTATAAAAATGCCGTGTTGAAAAGGTCCCATGTTCAAAAGAGAATTGGTATGTAATGAATCAAACATGCTCTGTCTGAGGCCAGGACTTCAAATATCTAGTGTCAAAAAACGCAAGGTGCCGTGAACTGAAATGAAATCAAATGAAATGTACACTTTTTGCAGGGTATTTCCTCACCCCAAAGAATTCCAGGCTCCCTTCCCTGTAAAGACATTTAATTTTCTATGAGGGGGGAGTTATAGCTTGTACATTTGCTTGTATATGCACCATGGCTTGCCAGAAAACAACACTGAGCATTTAAGACCAGGGTAGGGGGACAACTAGCCCAGTTACAAGAAAGTAATAGGTATGGGGAGATATTTTTTCCAGAGCTTGCTTGTTTTCTTGATGGGGGATTGTACATGACAAGTGGCTGATGTTTGTGCAGGTAATGTGCAGGCCTACATACCTTTAGGCACCAGATGCCAGCCCTTGGATAGGAGACCACCAATAAAAACCAGGTGCCGTAGACTGTATTTCAGAGGAAGGAACTGGCAAAACAACCTGTGAGTATTCCTTCCTAAGAAGACCCTATGAAATTCATAGGATAGCTATAGGTTGATAGGCCACTTGAAGACACATACACACACACAAATGTCATAGAATGCTTACTCTGTGGGTATGGCCAGGCTATAGAAAGGGGATCTTAACTCAGGGGATCTGAAGAAAGGATTCTGGGGGAGAGACCAGATTGGCCGTGACATCCTTTAGCCAGTGGGAAGTGAGAAGAGGGAGAGTGGAAGGCTTCGGGGAATGAAAAAAGAAAGGCCATGTGTATAAGCTTGCAGCTAACTAGTCCTGTTAAACCAAGGAAAGGAATCCCAGGAAGGGCTTATAAAGAAACCAGGGACTGTCTAATCAGACAAGTTAGGTTTTCAGTTCTTTTGAAAGGGATTGGAGGACTGGGAAAGGCAACACATAGAATTGGATATATTTTACTACGTGTGCCTATGGCTTTGGTTCTTCCTCTTGAAACCAAAGGTCAAGTTGTTTGGTGTACCTTATGTTAACTCTTAGTAAGCTAAAAAGCCTGCTTTGTGCCTTAAGGGAGAATGGGAAGCTCTGGTCACACATCTCCATGGCAGGGTCCACCAAGAACTTTTAAATAAGTTTTTTTTTCCTTTCTCCCAGAAAACACAAGGGAGAAGGGGGGGTGTTGTTGAGCCCTCACATTCTCAATGACCCAGGGAAATAAAGGGCGATTGGATCTCCAAGAAAGGGTTTGCTGGAAGCACTATCACTTCCGCTGCCCTGTGAAGAGGTGGGCAAGTCTGAGCAAAATCTAGTCATGCACTGGCTTCCCTTTTCACCACATTCATAGAATGCTTACTTTTCAGGTCTGGTTCTGTTTGTCTGCAAGTTGTTTTTTTTTAAACCAAGTACAGTAGGGAGCAGTCTGAGATCATTTTTTTGCCTTCCTGATGTGCACGGTTAAGCCTGTATGTATTTGCAAGGAATTTTTGCATTTATAAGAAGTCCACAAAAGTACATACCTACCAACTGTAGCCTGAAGTGGTGTAGTCCATGGTGCCACATCACAGCCTTCTGCACATGCAGACCACATCTGAAAAGAATGGAGTGGGTTTCACATAATTGACTCATAGGTAAGTGTCATCCAAGGAAGTGCCCCAGTGGAGTGCAAAATGAAAATAGATTTCTGTCTCTTCTAAGTGGTAGTCATGCTCTTCCTCCCATTAGAGGCATATCTTTTGAAGAACAAGAAACAACTCTGCTTCTCCTTCCCATGAGATCAGGACTTTGAATACAATGAAGTTTCTTTCTGTATTTAGGTAAATCTACTGCCTTTGCTGTACTGATAGATCCTTCATGTGTAAGGAATTGGCTGCTGGCACAACAGCAAGATGTGCTGGTACCAAGATGCCGTGAAGTAGAAAAATGTCTTCTACTTGCTTAATCTAGAGAAGTATCTTAAGGCATATCATTGCCACTGCATCACACTTTCTGATCGCACTTTCTTACTCGAAGTGCTTTAGAGGGAGTCTGATCAATCACTGTATTTGTAACCCACCTTTTTCCCAAGAGTAGGACTCAAGATGGCTTACAGATTAAAGAGACACAAGTAAAACCAAATATACCTAAAAACATACAAAAAGTTAAGAGTGAAATTAAGAGTCAAAGTAATTTAAAAGCATGGATTAGAAACAGCACAGCACTAAAACAGAGAACCAGTTCTATAAAACAGTTCCCAATCACCTGCTAGAATAGAAAAGTCTTTACTTAATGGCAAAAGGACAGCAAAAGAGAGCCAGCTTCCCAAGGAAGGGAGTTTCAGAGTGGAGAGGCAGCCATGGAAATGGCCCTCTCCCATGTTCTTACCAAATGTGGTTGGGAGGGGGCAGGCCTAAGAGATGCACCTCTCCTGAAGAGTTTGGGCCAGCTCAAAATGGGAAGATGTGGTCTTTCAGATGGCCTGCACCTGATCCACGTAGGCCTTCATAGGCCATAACTAGCACTTTGAATTGTGCCTGGAAACAGACTGGCAGCCAGTAGAGCTGTTGCAAGAAGAGTGTTGTGTGCTCCCTGTAATGACGCTGGCCCTCTCCTGATAGGGGCTCAATGTCTCTTCAGGCCAAACCCCATCCTGGATGCCCAGCAGTGCCCCCAGGGGCTGGAGGCAAGCAGGTAATGGCAGTGTTACCTCCCAGTGTCGCTTGTGATTATCCAAAAGGAAGGGTGGAGAGCTTTTGGAAACAGAACAAGAAGTGGTCTGATCCTACAAAGCAGTCTCTACATCCTTTCTGCAGCATGCCCCAGGACCCTACTGGTTCTGGTCCTAAATCCAAAGAGCATGTATACAATGAACAGAATCAATTATCTGCAGCTGCATGTCCCTTTTATCATGGGGATATGTTGCTACTTTTTCCTTCTGTAACCTATATGACATCCTTACATAAGCACATGCAGTCATGGCCAGTATCCAGTTGTGTCATTCTGCTAGTGCAAAAAGGCATTAAATTCATGGACATCTAGTTCCAGACTGTGTTCAACTGGGGAATCCAGTGCAGTTCCCATTTTGTGCAAGAGGTAGAAGCCACAAAAACTAATGTGCTACCACTAGCGCAGCTGGAAAAATAGCATAGCGCCTTGGTTTTGTTGCTAACATTGCAGTAGATATAGGCCACTGTGTGTGTGCACAGCTGTGCCTGTTCAAAAGAGCTGGAGGCAAAGAGGAGGCAAACTGGCTTCATGCTTATGCCTACTTATTCTTTCTCCATTACTATAGACAACACCAGCTGTGATTTTGGAATGTGGATGTTCCAATAAGAGCCCAAGTGGCATCTCAAAGTCATTGAACACAGCCTGCTGACTAGACTCCAAATGTCCACAACTTTTGTCGCTTCCATTCGACAAGCAATTTGCAAATTAACACTCTTATTCTCAATTAGTTATTCTGGTGGAAAACATTCCTTTTTTCATTTCTCAGAGCTAACAGAGTTGGAAATTCTCAGTGTACACTTTACAGTGCACTCTCATGATGACTTAATATGAGTTAGTTAACAATTAGCTTAACCTTTAAAAATGATTTGGTGAAATGCCAATTTTTTCTCAAAATCTCTCAGTATAATTCAGCAATATAAAAATATAATTAGTGTCATATTCAGTATTTACATGGGGTGTCACATGCTTATGATTCTTTGTTTTTTATTTCTGTTTTTAAATGGGTTTTATGAGGAGAATAAGTTTGGGTGGAAAACCCTTAATGATTTAACAGTGAACTGCTACTTCAGAAAGCCAGTAAGCAGCAGTCATATATTAAGGTGCTAGGTTTCCTACTCAAATCTATGAATTGGCTTTAAAGTAGATGGTGGAAATAGCCACAAGTTTGCTAAGTCTGGGCTGAGTTCTTGATAGAGTCTTTTGCCTACATTTTTAGACAGGCTTTTAGAACTGGAGGCTTTTAATAAAGGACTGTTAAGTACTGCATTGTTTTAAACTGTATTTAACTTTAAAAAATCTTTTTAGAATGTATGTTTTTAATATGATTCATAGTTTAATTTGATTTTAATGTTGACTTTTTATATATTTTTAATTTCCTAGTCTTGGGAAAAATTATACAAATAAAGATGATGGTGATAGGTGCACTGAGCATCTGAATTCAGAAACATGATTGTAGAATATGTGTTTCTACCCATAGGATGAACATCACAGTCCAACGACTCTATTTTATCAGTGTGTTTGTGAACCAAGGGAAGTCCTCTGTTAGCAGACAGAGGAAGCTATATGCAATTATGAATCCTGTTACAGTTAAGTACTAATGTGGGATTTGTTCTTACTTAGTATTCATGTTATTTGGAAAATGAAGATGTTTAAGGCTTGAAAATTTCGCTCATTACAGTGAAACTAATCTTGCATATCCCAAATTGTGTTATAACAGTGCTATAGCACTGTTATCAATTCAGGTGCTGTATTATTTTCCAACTGCTACCCTTTGGTAAAAACAGGAAAGGCATTCAGTTATCATTTTTCTTCTTCGTGGTATCTGTGCCTCACGCAACAGGAATCTTTGCACGTGCGCAGTAGCATTTTGGAAAGTTCCAGAGCTGAGCAGCTTCACGGGAACCCCTCCCCCACTCAGTATTGAGCATGCTCAGTCCCGCCAAGCTAACAGTCTCTCCTCAATTTCTTTTTGTCTGCCAACCAGTTAGCAGGTCAGAAGGTTTCCTCGCTGAACAGTTCTGTTTTACAGACTTTTGCTGCATTTTTCTTGCTTCTTTCTCCTTCCATAATAGAGAACTGTAAGGACTCTTCTCCCCTCTTATGTCTTCTCTCTTCAAGTTATGCGTGACCTGCGGCTGCAAGGTTTCGCTGTTCGACAACCACTCCAAGTGCTTGTTCTGCTTCGAAGAGGGCCATAACGTTCGGGCCTGTCCTATTTGTAAAGATTTCACCTCACAGACACTTAAGAACAGGGCCTCTTGTTTAAAATCTTATTGTTGGGAGCAGACTCTTCGCTTGAAAGATCAAGTGGCTTCGAATATGGCGCTTTTCACCACACCACCTCAGGGCCAACGCAGCCTTTGTGAGGTCCCTTGGCATCAAAATTGTCAACCACGTCGTTGTCAGTGTCAACTCCTCCCTCGGTACCGCCAACCTTGGTATCAACAACCTTGGTATCGACATTGGCTCCATCGACTTTGCCGCCTATCTCCTCCTTGCCGAGGATTCCAAAACTTTTGAGAATGCCTGTGGTCCCATCTTCTAATACTGGAGACACTTCGTCCAGCCTGCAGCCGATGCCAACCCAGCAGCCTCATAAGGTGCCAACCTTGGCAGAACATAAGTGGGTTTCTTCCCATCATTCTTCTGTAGCTCCCAAGAAGAAGGAGGAGAAACACCGTTCTCCTTCGCCCACTACCTGTCCATCGGCAACTCAACCGACTTCTCTCGGTCCTCTACCAACGCCTCCGCCGACGCAGCCTCAGATATCTGCTGTGGAGGAATCAGAGGCTCTCGCTCTTTCGCCGGTGCATGATCCGATTCAGCTGCCGGTACTATCACTCCCAGCAGCTACTGACTTCGCGTCCGACCTGGACTGTTGGCCTACGCCGACCGCTTCTCCATCAGTTCTGTTGGCCCAGACCAGAGAGGGGTCCTCTCAAACTCTGCTTCCTCCGGCTGTTTCTTCTGGCCACCCTAAGATAGTCTGCCCCTATCGGATGCTCTTCAGGCTTCTGTCTGAGACTGGCCTCAACCCAGTGTGGCCCACTCTCTGGGACATGGCAGAAGAGGTAGATCGCCTCATTGTCAGGATCATGGCTACTGTGATACTCGTGATGGCACATCAACCTGATTGGATTCACCCTTCTTGTCGGCATCCTGTATAGCTCATTACAGCCATAAGCATCTTTGGAGAGAGCAGCCCGGCTCCTATTACTCTTATTCACCGCCGTATTGTGAGCGATACCATCCTGACGTCTGTCGATGGTCCCCATATCGGCCTCGACGTTCTCACTCTCCATCACGCTCTCCATCAGAATTGCAGTACTGTCGTCCGTCTCGGTACTGCCATTCCCAGTCACCTTATTACCGACACTCTCCATCTTGTCCTTATCATCGGTCCCGATCTCCTCGCTACCAGGCGTCTCACCTCCACCTCATGTGCCTGCAACAGTGTCTCGGCCCTCGCTGGACAACCAGCCAACACCTATCACTCCTACTACGGTGGCCTCTTTGTTGATGCAGTCCCTCGTCTTACCAATTTCGACTGCTCTACTGATTTCATCGGCACCTGTTCCAGTACCATCTTCGGTACCAATCTCGGTACTGGCTCCGCCTGCTGTACCTCGGTTCCTGCTCCATCTACAGTCCCCCATGCATCCTCAGTTTCTCGAGCACAACAGCCTCGGTTGCCTCCATCTTCTCCATTCTCTGGCTCTCATGATTCCAATGAGGATTCTACAGACTCAACTCCGCAATCTCACACCTCACCTTTGCTCGCATTCAGGGAACCAACTCCGGACTCTGCTCCTGAGGATGTGAAGCAGTTTTCTGACATCTTAGTAAGGATGGCTAATGCCTTGGGTCTTGACATCTCTGGCCTGGCTCCAATGGTACAGGACCCAGTTTTCCACTACATCGATGCCCATCCTGCAACGACGGCTCCAATTCCATTCCTGCCAGTCTTACAGGAGGTACTCAAGCACCCGTGGTCCCAGCTGGCTTCCTTTCAGCCAATCTCTCATCGTTTGGAACATCTTTACCAGACCGAACAGAAGAATGTTGACTTTCTGTTCAACCATCCTACCCCAAATTCCATCCTTGTTGAGTCCTCACAAACTAAGGGTAGCAAGAGAGCTCATACAACTCCTCCTGATTGTGAAGGTCATTGTCTGGATACTTTTGGTCACTGATTTTATTCAGCCCCTTCACTGATTGTCAGGATTTCCAACACTCAGGCCTGCTTGGTGGCATTTCAACAAAACCTATGGGATAGATTTTTTTCCCTCTGATCTCTCATTTGCCCAATGACCACCAGGCTACTGCCATCCAGTTTTACAATGAATCTGTGGCACTTACAAATCAGCAGATCCAATCTTCCTGACACGCTGTTGAGGGTGCAGCGTAGGTGATTGTGGGTGCGATCGCTCTTCGCCGATTTGCATGGCTTCGATCTGCTGGCCTGACTGAAGATAGTCGGAAGAGGATCGAAGATCTTCCCTTTTGATGGTCAGGGCCTCTTCCGTGCAACTACGGACAATGCCATGGACCATCTAATGAAAGCTCGTCTAACAGCGAAAAAGATGGGTCTCCATTCATTGACCCAGTCTAGAAGACCCTCCTCGTTCCACTCTTTGTGGAGATGCTCTTCCTACTCCTATAGGTCGCGTTCTCCACACCGCTTCTCTCAGCCATCTTCGTTGCCAGCTGCTTCTTCTTCTCATCGATCCTTCAGGCGCTGTCAACCATTCTCAAAGAAGTATTCTTCTGCCCCAAAGTCTCATTTTTGACCTCCCTTGCAGGTCACCACCGACACCACTCTTCCACCTCCTAAGTCATCTGTCCAAGACCCCAGGACTTGCTTGCCATTTCAACATCTGGCACACTGTCACTTTGGACTCCTGGGTATTAACCATCGTCTGTCTTGGCTATGCATCGAGTTTCAAAATACTCCTCCTCTCGGTGTCTTCTACTCCACACCTTCCAGTCCCACTCTTCTCGAGGAGATCAGTAGCTTTCTTCACAAAGGGGCCAAAGAACGACTGCTGTCTTCAGCCAGATCCACTGGCTTCTTCTCTCAGTATTTCACCGTACTGAAGGCAGACAGCACTCTCTGATCCATTCTGGACCTCTGGGTGATCAACTCCTTCATCTCCCTCCGGAAGTTCAAGATGGTCACCCTGTCATCCATTCTGCTTCTCCTCAGGTGCTGGGACTGGTTCACATCCATAGATCTGCAAGACGCCTACTTCCATATCACCAGCACAGGAGGTACCTCCGGTTTGCGGTTGACAGTGTCTGTTACCAGTACAGGGTCCATTCAGCCTGTCCACTGCCCCCAGAGTCTTCACCAAATGTTTACCCCTGTGATATCTTACCTCTGCATGAAACACGTCATGGTATATCCCTACCTGGACAATTGGTTATTGGCGATGCCCTGCAAGCAGAAGTTATATGAGGACATTCACCTTGTTCTTTCTCTTCTTTCCGATTTCGGCCTCAGGGTGAATCCCAAGAAGTCCCACTTGGAACCTACACGCAGCCTAGATTTCATCGGGGCCACTCTGGACCCTACTTCCGCCATGGTGTTCCTGCCGATGAAACACATGCGGGTATTGCGTTGAGCCACAGCAGTGGTTCTGCACAGGCTATCCGTTTCCACTTGCCACATTCAACAGCTTCTCGTCTACATGGCAGCCATGACTGCGGTCACTTACCTGTCTCACCTCTGTGCCCACCCTGTCCAACACTGGTTCATCAGGAATTTCAACCCTCTCCTCAACGGTCAGCATCGAATTCTGCGGATCTCTTGTCCAGTCAGGGATTCCCTCTGCTGGTGGCTGTCTCTGCACCCTCTGCTGTGCGGAATGCCTTTTGCCGAACCCCATCCATCCCTCACCATCACCACCGACGCATCCCTCCTCGGCTGGGGAGCCCACTGCGGTCGCCTCTCTGTTCAGGATCAGTGGACCAGACTGGAGAAACATCTCCATATCAACGCATTGGAGCTCCTCACAATCTTCAAGGCCCTCCTGTCCTTCTGGAATCTCCCGTCAGATGGAGTGTACAGATCCTGTCCAACAATATGACAGCTCTTTGTTACAGCCACTGCCAAGGAGGCACCCACTCGTCCACATCGCTCCATCTGGCACTGCAGATGTGGGATTGGTGTGTCTTGCTGTGGATCCACCCAATTGCAGTCCATCTAGCAGGACAAAACAATGCGACAGCAGACACGCTCAGCAGAGACACAGCGTGCCATCACAAGTGGTCTCTCTCCAGCACTTCTTTTAGCCAGATTGTGCCCCGATGGGGCACCCCATTTGTCAATCTCTTTGCCATCTACAAGAACAGCAAGTGTCCCCGCTATTCATCCAGAGCTGGAGTGGGACGCCACTCTCTCGGAGGCACATTCCAGTTCCCTTTGGACAAAGGGTTCCTTTACATCTTTCCCTGTTTCCGCTCCTGGGCTGAGTGGTGGCCAAGACTGTTGTGGACAGGGCAGACGCTGTTCTCGTAACCCCTTACTGGCCAGGACAGCATTGGTTTGGTCTCCTTTTCACCATCTCCCAGGGTCGCTGGATGCAGCTGCCATTCATGCCCGACCTCCTCTCCCACTTGGACAGTCACGTGCTTCACCCATACCTCCCTCGCCTCCACCTGCACGTGTTGAGGATAACTTTCTAGATTCTCCTACCATCCAGGCAGTCCTCACGGCTTCCAGGAAGGAATCCACATGCAGGTCTTATGACTACAAGTGGCGCAAGTTCACTGCCTTTGTGGATGCCTGCATTGAGGCTCCTTCTCTAGCCTCCCTATCTACAGTGCTTCATTTACCTCTGTCTCTACGAGAACAAGGATTGGCCTTTTCTTCTCTCAAAGTCTATCTCTCCACAATTGTAGCCTACCAACCATGTGGTTCTCCTTCCTCGGCTCTCTTCAGGAATGCTATGGTCAAGCATTTCCTCAAAGGCCTTCAGCATCTCTACCCTCCTGTCGCCCTGCCTCTTCATCCATGGTCACTGTCTCTTGTCCTTTCCCAACTTACATGCCATCCATTTAAACCCATGGCCACATCTGATGACCACCTCCTTACTCTAAAGACGGCATTCTTGGTTGCTGTTACATCAGCAAGAAGGGCGGGAGAACTGACTGTGCTACGTTCGAACAAGCCCTTCCTGGTGTTCCACAGGGACAAGGTGGTCCTGCGCCCAGACCTCTCTTTTCTCCCTAAAGTCATCTCTGACTTCCACCTAGATCAAGATATCATTCTGCCGACTTTCTATCCTGACCCATCCTCGCCTCTTGAGCGTTCTCTACACTCATTTGATGTGCGTCGGGCCCTAGCCTTCTACTTACAACAGACTTCGACCTTCCGCCTTACTCCCCACCTTTTTGTCTGCTACGGTGGATGTCAGAAAGGTCATAAGGTATCTACCCAGTGCTTCTCTAAATGGGTTGTCCAGATAATTCACCTTGCCTATGAACTCGCCAGGCAACCGCATCCATCTCCGCTCCACGCCCACTCTACCAGGGCTGTGTGTGATAACTGAAGCCCCTGTCAGAGCTGCTGCTGATGAGCAGCAGCTGTTGGTCCCTGTTGCTCAGGGTGGAGAGGATGAGCAGCAGCTGTTGGTCCCTGTGGCTCTGGCTGGAGATGAGTCCTGCAGCTCGAGAGCTCCCCCTGCTGCCATGGACCAAGCAGGCTTGGACGTCCCTCTGCCTGCTCTTTTAGGGCAACAGGGATCCAATTCTGAAGATGGTTTGGAGCCTGTGCCAATCAGCCCACAAACAAGGCGGAGGCTCAAGAGAGCTGAGCAAAGGGAGGCTTCCTTGATTAAGTTCAAGAAGCAGTGACTAGCCACACCTGTGTCTTGGGCTACATAACTGCCTGCCTGGAAGCTTTCCTTTGCTTGTGGCAAACTTCTTTCAAGCCCTCTTCTTGCTTGTTCCTTGCTCCCAGCACCCGGTTTCTGCTACCTTGAATTGATCTCTTGACCCTTGGCTTTTGGAACTCTGACTACGGCTTTCGCTTGACGCTCTGGTAAATGAACTCCCTTGTGCAAAGTGCTTGCTTGTCTCCTCCCGGCTGGACTTTGCTGGCTCTCACACTCCCTTCTCTGGGCTGGCTTGCTGCCCAGGTCTCTGACCTTGACACTGTGGCCTCTTCGGCAGTCCTTCTCAAGGGAGTTGACCTACAGGAGCTTTGTCACGTGGCTACATGGTTGTGGCCTCTGACCTTTGTCCACCACTATTGCCTTGATTTCAGAGTCCGGCGTGATGCCTGCTTTGGTCATGCAGTGCTGTCCTCCATTCTCTAGAACCTGACCGCCGTCCAATGGTAAGCTACTTAATCTCCCATTGTGTGAGGCACAGAGACCACGAAGAAGAGGTTGCTTACCTGTAACTGTGGTTCTTTGAGTGGTAATCTGTGCCCTCACACACACCTGCCCAGCTGTCCCTTTTTCAGGTCCCTTCTTCGGTGGACTTCAAAACTGAGGAGAGACCATTAGCTTGGTGGGACTGAGCATGCTCAGTATCGAGTGGGGAAGGGGTTTCTGCCAAGCTGCTCAGCTCTGGAACTTTCCGAAATGCTACTGCACATGTGCAAAGATTCCCATTGTGTGAGGGCACAGATGACCACTCAAAGAACCACAGTCACAGGTAAGCAACCTGTTCTTCTCTCAGCTTCCTCTTCCATATCTATATGTTAACAATAATGGTCTCCCTTCCTAAATGAAAAGAAGTGGCATGAAACTTAATAACACAGTGGAAGTAGAGGCTGGATGTCTATCTAGAATATACTGCCAAGTGGCAAGGGCCAGTCTTGGAAAAATCCCACCTTTTACTTTAGAACACCTGCTTCTGGGGTTGGGGAGCAAATCAGCATAGTGGGGGGCAGTAACGATGGCCTAAAAACTAGATCAAGGTCAGAATGATTTCCAGACTTTCAGAATTGCAGACTTTCATGGTTGTAGAGGAAATTTGCTGTTCTAAACTGCCTGCATTTCTGGCCATTCAAATGTTCTCTTTTATTTATATGAATATCACCCTGGGTACCACTACCACCATCACTACCATGGCTGATAGGATAATAGGTAACCTTTATGATTCCAGTCTCATTTGGGCCAGTTGTTGGCAGAGGAAGCACCCATCAATCCAAGCTACATTTCCAAAGAGGGAAATCCAGTTTCATATCTCATGGGCTTGTGGGTGCGATTTTTCTCTTATAATCTGATGCCACTTGATTCATTTAAACATGCTTCAAGAAATAATCCTGCTAACTGTGCTTTAAGTGGTGGCAACATAAGGAATAGTAAAAGTTTGTGTTCTGAGCACGCTGTTGTGTCCATTTCTTGAGCCTTACGCGGGATATCGTAGTCTGGCACAGCTGGTAGGACACAGGAGATGCTATGGGACAGTTTCATGGCCTTTGTTTTCAGAAACACCCCCATATACTAAGATAAAAAGAAAAGAAGAGGGAAAGAAAAAAGGAAGCAGCACCTTTAAGACTGGTTTTTATTTTAGCATGAGCTTTTGTGGATATCAATTCACTTCTTCAGATGCAATACAGAATGATATTAAAAGCTTGAGTTATTAAGGGTATTTATACAGCTGTGAGAATGTAATAGGATTCAGAAAGATACAAAACATTACTCTATATACTAGGTAACACAAATGCTTGCAGGCCTACAGCATCCCTTACCCAAAGACGGTGTGGGACACCTAGTGGGAGGCTACAGGCTGCCGTCTTAAACATCGAAAGGGCTTTAGGTTTGGGGGAGTGTACGTTTTAAGAATATAAAATACTAAGATGTCACTGCCCCAAAAGCTTATAGACATTTGCCTTTTCTCCAAGACTGGGACTCAGGAAAGCTTACAAATAAAAGTGATAACAGTATCATTAAAAAAAATACACAAGTCAACATTAAAATAGGATTGAACTATCAACATCATAATTTAAAAATACATATAAAATATAAAAAGCAGTTTAAAAAGAGTACAATTTAAGACAATATAGCACACTCTTAAAAGCCCTTTTTAAAAATTCTTATAATTGCAGTCATATGTCCCTGAAAGTCTGGATAGGAAATGAAAGTGTGTGTGCATCCATGAAGATCTGTTTCAACGGTTCAATGTTTATCAAGGGGGAGTAGCCTGTTCAGAGAAATTTTTATCTCATCCTTGCAATAATTGGCCCCATCAGTCCAGCCAAAATGGGCTGATTTTGAGGTTTTGGTGTCAGTTTGGAGTTTTGACTTCTGCATTTTGATATATTTTTTAAAACTCCTACAAGTTCTTCCTGAAATACCAGGGCTGGGGCTGTACTTCTGTTCCTCACCACTCTAGCTTCCAGTCAGGGAAGTTCTATACCAGGACTGTCCAATCCTCATGTTTTAAGCTGTGAGGGCTGGCAGCTTCCATATCAGTGGAGCAATGAAACCTAACATAAACAGGTTTCAGCCTGGACCCATGGTATGAATGCCTGGACCCATGGTATGGGCTGGATGCACAAAAACAAACTGAAACTATATCCTGATAAAATGGAGGTGCTTACTATTAAGGGACCTGACATGGGGTTGGAGGTGTATCAACCAGTCTTGGATGGGTTTACACCCCCCGAAAGACTGTGCTTATAGCTTGAGGGTGCTTCTGAATCTGTTGCTCCAAATAACAGCCTAGATAGATAAAACAGCCAGGAGTGCTCACTATCAGCTTTAGCTGATAATACCAGCTGTGCCCCTTCCTGGAGTTAGAAGATCTAAAGATGCTGGTAACCTCAAGGTTGCATATTGTGCTGCACATTAGGCTATCTCTGTACCAACTCCAGTTAGTGCAAAACATGGCAGCCAGATTAGTTACTGGTGTATCTAGGAGTGATTATGCCAAACCTACATTAAAATCACTCTACTGGCTGCCAATTAGTTTCTAGGCAAGATACAAAGTGTTGGGTGTCTCCTCTAAAGCCTTACATGATTTAGCCTTAATTTATATACAGGACGGCCTTCTCCTATATACTCTGCTCCATACACTCAGGTCTTCTGGGGAACATTTACTTCCATCATCCAGGACCAGGCTGGCAATTGTTAACCCAAGGACTTATTCATTAGTTCTTGCTTCCCAAATTGTGGAATGACCTGCCAGAAGAGATCCAACAGCTGGATACACTGTCTTTTGAAACAGCTAAAACAGACCAGTCTCTTCTGGCAGGCATATCCAGATGGTTCTTAAATTATGACTTTTTAAATTACAAATTGATTGTTTTTAATATGTATGCTTTTTAAACTGATGTTATGCCCTTTTAGCTGATTATGTATTTTTAATTGATGTTTATGTTTTAATTGTGTTATGTGTCTATTTATTGCTGTATGTTAATCTGTTATTCCCTGCCTTGATCCAGATGGAGAGGCAGAGAATAATAATAATAATAATAATAATAATAATAATAATAATAATAATAATAATAATAGGTTTCAGCCCCTTCAGTAGCTACTTGGGGGTGGTGGGGGTGGTGGTGGTAGTGGTGATGATGATGATGATGATGATGATTCATTGTCGTCGTCGTCATCATCACCCCCACCCCCACCCAAGTATCTACTGAAGGGGCTGAATCCTATTGCCCAAGTAAGTTTTGGGCCTTGCATAGGGTCCTTTAAAGTTTGGACTAAAATACAGAGTAGATTCACTGTGCCACTTCTATGGGAGCCATCAGCCACCACTGCTTTTGGGATGGACATTAACAAGATCCATTAATTTATCTTTGTTAGCTCCCTTGATTTCTTACAGAGGACAAGCAGGATACAACTGTTTGGAATGAAATAAATGTCAGAACTGGTTCAATATTTTCACAGCTCTTTCTTTGCTGGCTGACTCTGAGACTCTATGAGCAGCACGAGCGCTAATGGAGGTTGTGGCGTTTGCCAATGGCTGTGTTTGATTTTCCTTTCATCTAATCCAGATCAATCCTTTCCTAAAATCCTATCCCTTCTTTCTTATCTCTTCTTTACCCTTGCTTTCATTTGCATGTGTACTCAGTTTAATCTGTGCTTTTATTAGGCAAGTCACTTCCCTTCTTTCTTGCACACCAACACAGAGCCACAGCCCCAGTTTCTCTTGATTTTTACTTCAGTGTTACTCGTCCGTCTGTCTGACCGTCTGTTTGGTATTGTATTGTACTGTGTGCCAAGTTCTGTTGTTGTTGTTGTTGTTGCTGCTGCTGCTGAGTGCCTTCAAGTCGTTTCTGACTTATGGTGACTCTCAGGCAAACTTATCACAGGGTTTTCTTGTCATGATTTGTTCAGAGATGGGTTGCCTTTGCCTTCCTCTGAGGCTGGAAGAGTGTGACTTGCCCAAGGTCACTCAGTGGGTTTCCATGGCTGAGCAGGGTTTGAACCCTGGTCTCCAGAGTCATAGTCCAATAGTCACATCCTTACACCACGCTGGCTGTCTACATTCTCCTTAAGCTGTCCCAAGTCCTACACTGCATATATTTTTACAAGGTGTCATTCACACTAAGGCCATTTCTGCACTAGACTGTTATAGCGCTATTATTCCTCTTGCAATATCCTATGGAATCCTGGGGTTTGCAGTTTCGGGAGGGGCAGTGGAATAATAGCGCTATAACAGTCTAATGCGGAAATGGCCTAAGATTTAAATAGGAGCGTGGCAAAGTTTTTCTTTCCCCCACCCCTGGGGCAGTTTTAGAAGAGAAAGAGGCCATGGTGGCCAGATTACATCTCCCCTCTCTCAGATACTGTCTTTATCCACAACTCCATAACTTTTGACCCCTTACTCTCAGATGTGGTAGGGGTCATCCCCTCAGAAAGAGCTGCTGCATCTACAGCAGGCCTCCATAACATATGGCCCGGGGGCCACATGCGTTCCGCCAAAGGATTTTGTGCGGCCCACATCACTTGTGAGTGCGAGGGCCAAAAAAGGTTAGTTGCTGATGGTTTCGAATGAAGCCGGCTGGGCTGTTCCCTCCTCCTCCCTTCCACGGGGCAGCAGAGAGCCGAGCTGATGCTACCTTTTGTCCTTGCGCAAGATGGTGGCAGTTGCTTCTTCTCCTTCTTTGTCCCTTGGATGGGCGGTGAGAACAGAAGTGCCTGGGAAAAGGAGAAGACCAGCTGGGGCTGGAGGGGGCAGGAAAGGAGGTGGTCTCCTCCTCCTTGAGCAAGCCAACATGGACTGTTACACTGCACATTGGGACCCTTTGGGGGAAGCAGCTCATTACAGGTCAGTGTCCTCATTCACCCCCATCTCTCCTAAATTGCATTGGAAAAAATTAAATTGCATTTAAAGATTGCATTTTAAAATGCAAGTTAGGTCTATTTTGGTTTGCACCCTCATAAATCACCACCACCACCACCATCTGGAATTCCCTGTGTTTATCCTCCAAACCTATTTTCTTCCCCTTTCCTCATAAATAATACTTTTTTTCTGCCACCTCAAATTGTTCTCCTCCCCTTTGATCTTTTGCAAATCTTTTGCAAATTACACACTGCTACATTTCTTAAGGCTTCTTGTCTTTTCAATAATCCTATTTATTGGTTTTGTGTTATCACAATTGCCACGTCTGCATTATCTCAATCATCCTAACAACAGGTCAAGAGGGTAAGGCAGTGGCCATTTCTGCCCTATAATAGTGCTATTATTCCACATTTTTTCAACATCCTATGGAATCCTAGTGTTTGCAGTTTAGGGAAGGACCTTTAGAATTCTCAGCCAGAGAGTTCTTTGGCCTCAGTAAACTACAAGCCCCTGAATTCCACAGGATGGTGAAAATGGAATAAAATAATAGCACTATAACAGTGTAGGGCAGAAATGGCCAGTGTTGTCATTCCCCATGTTGTATATTGGTGATGGTGGGTGAAATTTAAGGAAGGAGGTTTCCCTAAGATTGCCGGATGAGTTTGTAGCAGAGGCAGAATTTGAACTTTTCATCCATGGAAAGCCACTGGATGACCTTGGGCGCCAGAAAATCCAGTGATAGGTTTGCTTTGGGGTCACCATAAGTTGGAAACGACTCGAAGGCACACAACAGCAATAATTCACCGAGTCTACTTTGGTGAGATAAAAGCTTACCCAGAGTTCAAAAGGATTGTTTTTTAAGACTATAACTCCCAGAATTCCTTAGTCAGTGATCATGCTACCTGGGGTTTTGGGAGGTTGTAGTTCACCAAAAGGAACTTTTGTGAAGCTCTTTGAAAGGATTTCACATAAAAGATGGAGCAAGCTTGTTTTCTGCTGCTTGAGAGATTAGGGACATACTACGCTGTTATAATGCTATTATTCCATTTTCATCATCTTGTGGAATCCTGGGATTTGTAGTTTAGGGAGGAGTATTTAGAACTCTCAGCCAGAGAGCTCTTTGGCCTTAGTAAACTACAAACCCCAGAATTCCATGGGATGTTGAAAGTAGAATAATAGCACTATGGAAAGTGTAGTGTGGAAAGACCCTAGAACATGGAGGAGGCTTCAAACTGCAGGAAAAGAAGTTCCACCTAAACGTTAGAAAAAGCTCCCCTAATTTCTCTTTTTTTATAATGTGGTTCATTTTATTTGCAAAATAGTTTAATATGACTAATTATTATTATATATTGTTATATATTATATTAAATATTACTAATATTATTATAGTTTAATATTATTAAATTATATTATAATTTATTTTGCAAATAAAAAGCATTATACCATTATTATAACTTTATTTGGAAAATGAGGCACTAAAAACCTATCTGCAGCCTGTTAAATTTCGACCTTTACCTACTGCCAAGCTGTGCAGGTCTGATCTACAGGCATCATCTAATTTTGCCACCAAATAAACAATATATAAAATTTGGAGACAAGGTGTGATGATAATTTTAAAGTATTCAAGTGGATAGCAAACACAAATGAAAGGGCTATCTCCCATCTGTAACCTAAGGGGATTCGAAAACTGGCAAGTTTGTAAGTCCTAGGTAACATTCTGAGATAATCAACCAATTAATATTTAAAGCTACTTTGCCCTTAGGGCACAGAAATATATTTTCACACCTAAACTTTCCAGTAACATTATTGCCATCTAGCAGCAAGTGTTTAGGTGTAGTATTCAGTAATATATATGTATATTATTTATTATATATACTAATACAAAAGAGTTAACATTAATATAACAGATCTCTGGGGTTGTTTTTTTTAAAAAAGATTTGATCTTATCTGTTCACTTACAGCAGGGTTAAAATCTTGTGGCTTTCCAGATGTTGTTGAGCTGCAGCTCCTAGCATTCCTCACCATTGTCTGTACTGGCAATGGCTACTGGGAGTTGCCTTCCAGCAGCAGCTAAAGGTTCGCACTCCTGAGTGATAGGCAGGGCTGCCACAGACCACCTGCATTGCATCTGTCCACCCTGTAGGCTGCTAGCTGGCCATCTAATGAACAGAGTAATGCTCCTGTAACTTATTTATGTCCTATAACTCTAGTAACTTTTATATATTGCTGTTGTAGAAGAACAGACCTGGGTGTAATGTCTGCTAGAAGAAGTGCAGAGTCCAGAAATCTCTTCAGAACTATCTAATAATAGTCACTCTGATCTTGTTTCAAGTGCTGACCCAGAGACCTGCAGTTCTCTTGTGTTCAAGGAAGTTTTTCCAAGCCAGCCAGCCTTGGGCTCAAATGGTATCTATATTCATGGTTAGGAAGTGTAGGTTTTTTTTTCCCCAAGCAGTGCTTTAATTAGTTCTTTGCATATTCAAATAGGCCCTTGGTTCACTTAAGCTGCACACTTGACAGAAATTTCCATTTTTGAACAAGGTCAGCAGGTGCCTTCCAATTGTCCAGTGACTTCTATTAAAATGCAAACATCCATCTCCCCCCTCCCCACACATGCGCATCATATTCCTCCAATTAAAATTAGCTTTAGGCAGTTGTTCTGAATAGACTCCAAGGTGCTGAGAGAAACTGACAGAGAAGTTATTGAAAGAATGTTTGACTGACTGAAATACTTTTGCAGAATTATTGTTTTCCAGCAGTGGAGGGGGAAATGTCCTGAAGTAGGTGGCTTTCTCTTATCGCCCTGATAGGCAGGAAACAGACTTTGAGGCAGTCACCACAGGGCAGAGCATCCCCCAACACTCTGAGTCCAGTTTCTGCCTCTTCTCTCAGTAGGCCATGTCTAGAGCTCTTTGTTTTTCTGACTGCTATTTTTACCTCATTTTCTTTGTTTTTTCCTCACATGTCTATCTCCTTGGCTGCTGCCACACACACACACACACACACAAAACCCTCTTTCACCTGTCCTTTTCTGCCTTCTATTCTATATTAACTAGACATTAGGAGAGACTTTTGTGGATAACTTTGTAGAGATGCTATGGCTAGTGCTGGTGGTGCTGAGGACAGTCCTGGGATGTCGGGAGACTCCCTGCCACCCACCACTTCTACTGGGCTTGTAGCATCCAATGCCCCAGTGGTGGAAAATTTTAAAAGGAAGGGAGAATTGGTGTGGTTAGAGGAGAGAGACCCCTCCATCTTAGACTCTAACACCATGTGTTGCAAGAGCTGGGCCTGAATTGGGCCTTGGGAAGCAATGAAGGATTGCGCCAAGCAGGGGGTAAAAAAGACAATCTATCCTCTCCGCCCCCTCGGAAGCAGGCCAAGAGCTTCATTCAGAGTTCTGCAAAAGAGGCCACAGCCACTTCATCTCAATCAGTGGTTTCCTACCAAAACATACAGTTGACTCCTACCCTCACCCCCCACTTTCCATCACGACCTGCTCCGCTACAGAGAGATCACAGAGAGGGCTGTCAGGAGTCGTTAAGGTGAGGGGAATCCTCTTCATCAGCCCCATTTTTTCCTGAAGGGAAGGATTCAGAAATCTCTAATTCTGAATGTGGGCTTCTTCACTTCCAAGGGCTTTTAACACAGGTCCCATTTTGGTAAAGGTGTGAAAGCTGATGCAACAGCCGTTTTAAGTGAGAATGTTAAAAATAAGGGAAAGAGGCCAGCAGAGGCTGGATCTCAAAGCCAAAGTACTAAAAGAAAAAAAAGAAAGGCCGTGTTTGAGTACATTCCTCAGATGAGGAATGGGAAGGCAGTTCAGTCTCTTCAATAAGGATAGAGTGTGAGGAAGGCGAGCTTTCTGAGGAGAAGGATGACCAGGCCACAGGGGCAGGTCAGCAAGACTTTTTCAGCCTGAGGACTTTGGGCTTTCACTATGCAAGAATCTTGGAATTGCCTTGCCCCACACACGCCAACTAATAGCCTGAGGATTCTGAACTCCCACAGAAAAAGAGTGATTCTTTCCCTAGGCCAGGTCCTTCTTCCTCAGATATCTCTTTTCCAGCAGACTTCATGAAAGTGGTCAGGGAGGAATGGGCCAAACATGCCACAGTATGCCCGAATCCCTGTCTGTAAAGAGGTTTAATAACTTGCCTAAGCAAGTTATGGCAAACTACAACCTCCATTGGTCGATGCCCCAGTGTCTGCTTTTGGCTCTTTGTCCATTTATGCCAAGCATGAAGGAGATATCTTAAAGAACCCTGAAGAGATGACAGCAGATTCAGCTGTCCCAGTCATAGGGTTTTTCCAGGTCCCACAAGAATAACAACAACAACAGCAGCAGAAACTTATCTTCCGGAAAGAAGAGCAGAAAATTGCCCCAATCCTGGCTGTTCATCACAGAAGGCAGGAGGACACCATAACAGATTACTGGGTGCTCGCATCTCTAAAAAGTGGCTTTTTGGTAGACTTTACACCACTCATAAGTCCTAGGCCCTCAGCATCAGGCTCCAAGCTACAGTATCACTACACAGCTGTGGACGTGTAGAAAAGCATTCTGCTAAAATGTGAGGATGTCTCAGGCTTCCCCTGTCTTTTCATTTAGTGCAGTGTGACGTGATGACCTTGAACAACAATGACATGAGGAGTGTTACATATTCAAAGTCAGGAACCAGCCACCCCCGCTCCCACTCTCACTAATGCCAGTTTGAGAGGAGTTCTTGGTCTTCAAAAATGCTTCTGAATGTACACTGTCATCTTGTAATTAAATGGCACAGAGCCATTTGTTTGCCTCTGAATAAGAGATAAGGGCTCCGGCTCTACTTCAAAGGGGAAAAAAAACAGCACAAAGTTTTGTAGCACCTTAAAGGCTTGACAGACTTTATTGTGGCATAAAGTTTTGGGTACCACCATCCCTTCCATCAGATGCATGAAGCATAATCAGAAATTGACATGTGTGCATAAATACACGGTGTGGAGCAAAGTCAACACAGAGAGAAGAGCAGGGTCAGAGAGAAACAAAATGCAGAAAGGATTGTGACAATTAGGCAAAAGGCAATAGTTTCAGTGGCAATTAGCAAGGCAGTGTTGGTGACAGCACAAACATGCAAAGTGGATTTATACCCAGGAAAAACTCATGTGCAAAAATAAAAACCAGTTAGTCTTAAAGGTGCTGCCACATTTCTTTTTCTGTCTTCCCCTTCCTTCCTCCTTGTTATGCTGCAAGAGACCAACATGGCTACTCCTTTGAAATTCTGGTACTGGTAAACTAATTAACACATGTATTGAAATGAGAAGGATGCAGGTGATAGAATAAAATCGCTTTGTGAATTTGTAATTCAGTGTTTTCCAGGCTGGAATCTCTCTTTGACAATCATTTGCTTGAAGATGATCACCTTCAGGTCAATTACTTTGTGATGTGTTACATTGAAAGATTCCCTTATTGGCTTCTGGGTTTCCCCATTCCTGATATGAGGTTTGTATCCATTTATTCTTTTGGAAGGAGAATGGTCTATATGGTCTGCCTATGCAGAAGATCACTGAAGATTGTAACAAGTAGGATACTATACTCCATAGTCTCTTGAAGCAGTACATTCAGTGATTTATTTGAAAGGATGTGCTGTTTCTTATGTTTCAATAGATTGAAAAAAGATCAGATGGAGAATGAAGATGTGATGTTATGTCATTAGATACAGGGATAATGTTGACATCTGGGTTTGTTATAAAATCTTGTCCTGTGTTCCTATCCTTGTTTTCTGACTTGTAGCCAATGAGTAGATGCCTTATGTTGGAAGCCACCTGTGAACAATGTATGAATTCTACATATGGTTATGAAAGCTAATAAGAAGAAAAGCCTTCATTTGATACATGCTGCTTGAGAAGAGTTTTATGGATACTATGTATGATAATGGGGTTTCCCCATTATCTAGGTAACACAGCTTAAGGGAGATAGTTCTCCCTCAGGCATACAAAGGATTAATGGACTGCTAGGGTTAGGTTACATTGATAGGAAGTCACATGAGATAGGTCACATGAGATAGTTGCCCAATCAGGGGGAGAAAGGAGAGAATCTTCCAGATGCTTCAATGAAAAGTGAAAAAAAAATCCTCAAGAGACCATGAGGGTGAGGGATGCCAGTAGAGGAAGGCAAGGCTGCTGCCTGGCCCTCCCCAAAATACCATCTCAGAAATGACCAACTGCTGTGAGTAGCTTAGAATGTGTCTAGTTAGCTGCATTAGAGCTTTTTTATTTTGGACAGTTTGGCTGATCTTGAGAATCTATCTTTGCTTATAACTACTTGTAACTATCAAGTGTACCTGGGGAGAAGCCCTTTCATGAGTATTATTTTCTTGTTTACCTTGCATGTTTAAAATAAATACTTTTCTGTAAAGCCTCTGTTCCTTCTCCATTCCCACACATTCCTTGGTGCACATGTGGATAGGATTCTCTCATGCCAAAGAGGGAGGTGAGGGAAGGGAAAGGATCTTTGAACATAGAGATTGTGAATGCCCAAGCAACGTCCCACTGCGTTGCTGTAAAGTGGGCTAAGTCAGTGGGTGGTGGCGGTGTGGAACTAAGAGAATTTGGGGGAAAATCCCTAGCTCCTATTCAAGGCCTAAATCAGCATTGAGAGGGAAGAGGGCCCCAGATAGATGGATGGGTCCAAGAACAAATCAAACCTGAACTCTCACTAGAAGTGAAGAAGACCAAACTGAGGCTGTCCTACTTAAACATGTCATGAGACAACATGACTCACTAGAAAAGACAATAACGCTTGGTAAAACGGAAGGCCACATGGAGAGAGAGATGGCATTACAGATGGATTGATTGAGTTGAAAAAGCCACAGCTGCTCAGAATTTGCAAAACCTAATCACAGCAGTTCATGATTGTGAGTCTTAGAGGTTTCTCATTCATGAGGTCACCCTAAGTCAAAGTTGGCTTGTTAGCAAATTACAATAAGCATTCTATAAACAAAGACAGGCCTACCACAAAAGGCTTGTAAGAGGAAAATTTTTTTGTGTAGAATGGGCTCTGGCAGGAGAACGAAGTGAATGCAACTGCAAAATTAGGTAAGCAACAACCAACTAGAGGAAATGCCATCCTGCTCGTGAGATGTCAGATCATAAAGCTGCTTTCTGCACAAGTTGTCTGCACGTATGTTCAGTGGTCTACAGGTGGTTTTCTTTAGGAAATTGCCATGTGTACTTGTTCTCTGGAAAAGCTGTCTTCTGCACACACACATGGATATATTCCTAGCCTGTCCACATGGCTCTGATTGTTCACACATGAGAGCAAAGAGATGCACAAAATGAAATTCATAATTGAACAGATTTCATGAAATCTTATGGTGCAAAATGCCAGCATTCTATAAGATACTCATTGATAACTTTTCTATTTCTTGGAAATAAATTTTGTTCCTACTTCACAATTAATTCAGACCTGTTCTTAGCTCAAAGATCTGTAAGATATCATTTTAATAAGAAGATGCAAAGAAGACATTAGGAGCCTCACAGAAGCCAATTGAAATTTTACACAGTTTTTGCATCTACTTAATTTAGATCCTTTGAGATTTCTCAACTCAGTGGAAATTTTAATTAAAACATTTCTCTAGTGCCTACCCTCTGTCCATGTGAAGTGAGCATGAATTTAGCACTGGGAATTCCTGAATTCCAATTTTTTTTAAAACTGCAAATTACCACTAATTGAAATGCAGCAAAACCATTTGGACCATCAGCAGCCTCATAAAATGCAAATTTGAGATTGAGTGATCCTACAAAATATTTATACTTTGATTTTTGAAGCGGAAATTTGACTTACTCTCAACTTGAAGCTTAGTTCAGAATCCTTGTTTGCAAGGTATAAATCCTGTGCAAGAAAAAGGTAGTGAATAATTCTCAAAACAATGTCCTTGCACATCAAACTAAGGCCATTTCCGCAGTAGGCTATTATAGTGCTATTATTCCACTTCCAACATGAAATCCTGGGGTTTGCAGTTTATAGTGGGGCTTTAGGCTTCTGTGGCCTTAGGCCCTCCCTAAACTGCAAACCTCAGGCTTTCATGTTGGAAGTGGAATAATAGTACAATAACAGCATAGTGTGGAAATGGCTTCAGTTTCCTTGTCTGTCCCTTGAATCCACTGCACAATCTGTTTCTATCCCAGTTCCTCTCTGATTTCCATGCTGATTCTTATCACCTCTTATCCGTCCTTTGCTACTTTTCAACCATCTCCAGGTTTCCCAATGTGCTGGGAAACTGCCACCTCTTAACCACTTGAATATGTGTGGGTAGCTTGAGATTGTTAATTAAGATAAATAGGAGTCAAGCTGATATAAAGCCTTCTGCACCCCCTTTTCTTATTTAATACAGAGACTGTAGCTTTCCTACCTAACTTTCCTAAAGATAAGTAACTTGTATATTAACAAGCAACAGTACTGTGGTGCCAAAATCTGGATCTGAGGTATATAACTTCATTATATTTTGATAAGGGATGGCTTCAAACCGTCATCAAATCAAGGGCCATTTCTGTGTCTATCCAATGTTCTGTGATTTGGTGTCAATTTGTTGGTGTTCATAAAAAAAAAAATTGGAATCTACAGCTTCATTTGGTATTTTTGTGTCATGATAGTGCCATTCTGGCAAGTGCCAAATAAGTTACTTCTACAGCATAGTTACCAATGTAAACTCTAATCCAGGGATGGGAATCAAAAGATGCTCCAGATGTGGTTGGACTGCATTTCCCAACATTCTTCAATATTGGTTTAGGACTGCTGGGAATTGTAGTTCACCAGAATCTGGAAAGTTGTATGATTCCTACTCCTGCTCTAATGTGGTAGTGACGGTGATGCACTTGTAAAAATCTGGTCGTTGATCCTTCAAAAAAAATGATCTGAGGTGTAATTCACCCATTATCAGCCATTTTGTTGGTGGCACCCACAGCACTTGTTCAGAGTTCTGGTGTGTCCATAGGCCATAAAGTGTTGAAGTGCCTGCCATAGGGAGAGACATATTTCCTCACTCACAGAGATGCACATCTTGTACCAATTGGTGATATCCAGGTGTTTCCAACTACAGCTCCCATAATCCCTTCAGAACAGCAACTGTTATGCTGGTTGAGGATGTTGGATGTTGTAATCTGACCCATCTGAGCAGCACTTGCCAAAGGCTGCCTTAAATCAACAGGTACTAGGCCATAGTTATTACGTTAACCTACCTTTTTCCTGTCTCCACAAGATGATTATATTCAAGCTATAAAAGTCAGCATCTCAGGGGAGTAAAGTGTTTCATTACCTAGCAGATATTCTGAATTTTCTGTGTATTATGTAAAACAGAGCAGATTTTTTTAAAGATTATTTCTCCAGTTTCTTTACTGTTAATTAGCTATTCCAAAGACCAACTGAGGTGGAGGGAGAGAGGGAGGGAGCTGATTTTCTTAGGTACTGGAGTCTCAATCAAATAAATTTGGTAATAGGTTTTATAAATTGCCTTCAGGGTCAATGCCAAGTAACTACAGATGATTATGGGGTTCAGACTCATGGGAACCAATATGTTAAAAAGTTTCCAGCAAGGAAACTGCTCCTTGTATTAGTGTGTCCTGCTTTTAACTCTTTGCCTGGACAGAACCAAGTAGTCTGTCTTTAATGTACCAAAACTACTGCTATATTTCTGACCCAGCTGATTCTTTCCCTTCTGGATGGTGAAACGATCACATGGTTATGCCACAACATACGTTACCATGAGATGGAGTGGAGGCCACCAATTTAAATGGCTTTAAAAGAGGATTAGAAAAATTAATCCAACAAAGCTGTCATTGGCTCCCACTGAAAAGGTGTTACTTGGGGAGTGTGCAAAATGAAGACATGCCTCCTCCAAATGAGACTTCTGCCCATCATGAAAATTTCCTTTAGACTCCACATCTCTATCATTGCAGAGAGTAAAACATTGAAAATTATTTACAGCTAGAGCTCTTCTGTTTGTTGTGTTTGCATTCCCTTGGGAATTGCCTTCCCTTTTTCTTTGGATGTCTAAACTCTGTTCCTAACGCTCTTCTGAAGTGTTAAGTTACTGTGGTACTAGAAATCTGCAGAATAAAGCAGGAGTAGAATGCTTATTTGGAAGGCAATAACCTCATTTTGTCCCCCTAGCCTGATGGCTACATGTTGAGTATGTATGTTACCTCCAGTATTTGAAGGTAGCATGTCTCTGACTGTCAGTTGCTGAAGAAGGGCAGCAGAATAGATCCGTTGCCTTCATGCCTCTGCTTGTGTGCCTCCCCACCCTGGAAGCATCTGTCTCACCACTGTGGGAACATAATGCTGGGCTGTACAAGGCTTTGGGCTAATCCATCCTGGGCTTTTCCAGTTTCCTAAATTAGCAGAGTCATAGAGTCATCTACTATATAAAAGTCAATGTTTGTCTGCACGTTTGTCTATTTGTCTGCGTCAACATATGATTGGCTGTGTGAAGCAAGAAGACCTCATATGATTGGCTAGCTGTGAAGAGTCCATGGAATCTTGGGCCTCAGGCAGGTTGCTATGGAGATGAGGCCTACCATCAATAAAGATGTCAGAAAACTTTTGGGAGGCATATGTGAGAAAAATTAAAGTGACAAAAAATGACATAGCCCGTTTCCACACTACGCTGTCATAGCGCTATTATTCCACTTTCAACATCCTATGGAATCCTGGGATTTGTCGTTTAAAGAGGGGGATTTAAGAATTCTCAGCCAGAGAGCTCTTTGGCCTCAGTAAACTACAAACCCCAGAATTCCACAGAAGGTTGAAACTAGAATAATAGCACCATAACAGTGTAGTGCAGAAATGGCCAGAGTTACAAGGTTTTCACACAGTAGATTGTATGGGTTCCATATGTGAGGAATCTTACAGTTGAAATTCAAAACAAAAAATGCTTCCAGAAAAATGTAAAGCTATTGCACAAATTCAACAAATTTGAATTTCAAATTTGAAATTCGGGGGGGAGAGTACATCAGCTTCACCAGACAACACAGATTGGATTGGGGATTATGGGGAAAAGTTACAGATACTAGAATAGGTTGTTTGCTATGAAGACGATGCCTAGCAGCAAGGAGGAGGACAGAGTATTCCTGCAGGAACCCGACCTCTATATGTTAACAACTATGAATACAGATTGGATTGGAGAATATGGGGGAAAATTACAGGTACAGAAATAGGCCAGTTGCTGTGGACATGAGGCCTAGCAGCAAGGAGGAGGACAATATACTCCTTCAGGAACCCAAACTGTGCATGTAAATAACTCTGCATATAGATTGCATTGGGAAATATGGAGCAAAATTACAGGAAATGGAGAAGACAGTTTGGTGAGTTCTTAAGAGGAAAATAAAAACCCTGGGCAACGCCAGGTAAATACACTAGTAGAATCATAAAGTTAGAAGAGGCCCTATGAGCCGTTGCGTCCAACCCCCTGCTCAATGCACATCTCCAGCTAAAGCATCTCCCACAGGTAGCTCTCCAGCCTTGTTTCAAAGTTGTTCAGAGAAGGAGATGCCACCATCTCTAGACAATTGGTTCCACTGACAAACTGCTCTTACTGTCAAGTTCCTTCTAATGTTCAGTCAGCATACCAACCTGTCTCCTTCCTCTCTGTGACAACCCTTGAGGTGTTTAAAAAGTGTAGTCCTGTCACCCCTCAGTCTTCTCTTCACCTAGCTGCATATGCCCAGCTCCTTCAACCTTTCCTCCTACTTTATACCAGTATTTCATTGTGGCACACAGCCTGGCCTGAGCGCCATTGAATGAGGGCAGAAATAGTCACCAGGGACCTTCACTTAAACCTCTAGCACTGAGGAAGCGTTATTCAGATATTCAGTTCATACCTTGATTGTAGGGTGTGCTAAGAGGAAAAGGGACTCAAGACCACCCTGACAGTGGAGCTCTGCAGACCCCTCCCCCAAAAGAAAGGTAAATCCAGAGGGCTTCTTAAGCATGCTCATATGCTATAAAAAAAGGATGGGGAAATCCAGAGTGGCCAGGAGGTCTAATAAGGAAAGACAACTCCAAACAGGGCTGACCCTAACATCACGCAGAGTGAAGCAGCCACCTTGGGTAGCAAATCGTGGCAAAGAGGGCTTGAGGGATGAAGGTGACTGCGCTGCTCTCAGACACCATGAAGGATGTCATTTAGTCACTAGTGTGCTGAAGAATCAGGGAGTCAGGGAGAAGACTCCATCTTGAAGTCTACTGCCTCCAAATACAGAGATGAGCAAGGCCTTTTCTCCTCTTCTTTTTAGAAGATGGGTGGGAAAGGAATGGCCTCGAAGCCTGCTGCCCTTAGCCGAAACTCTCAGCCCCCTCCTTGATTTTTCTTTTCTTTAAACATTGAGCATTTTTTAGGTGGGTTTTTGCCCCAAACACACCAAAAACACTCTCAAACTTGGTGGTTTGGCTCCTCCACTATACCAGCAGCTTTCCTGAACCTTCAAAATTGGTTGCCCTGTGGCTGAAAGGGCAACTGGAAATGATATAGTCACCTTGGTACGCCAGTGCACTGTTGTGGCCAATGATAGGGAGCAGGGGCAAAAATGGGCCCCCAAACACAAAAAGTTGCCCACCCCTGCTTTAGAAGTCAGCATCTCTGCATTCTTGCAATCAAGCAGCAAGGTTTTTATCTCTCCTAGAAAGCAACTAAGACCTATCTTGATATTCAAGCATGTCCAAAGAGTGAAGTGGGGAAAAGGATGATTCAGGACTTCTATAGAGGTATCTTGTGCTTTTGGATCCCTACTGAAGGGAACACAGTGAAGTAAAGCTGATTTAAAATATATAGGCTTTCTTTGACATAGCAAGTGACAGGCCTCTGTGTTTACCATGCTCAAATGACGCACAGGAGTGGGACATAACTTACATTTTGCCTCGACCAAAAAAAGTAGCTGAGTGGTGCATCAAAGAAAAGTTTACATCTCCCTTAACTGCTAGAGATATTACAAAACTGAAGATGGAGTTCCTGCAAGTCTTTTACCTTATATAAGTCTGCCTGAACTACAGGCATTCTTCACCATTTCTTTGAGCTATATTCTTTGCTTTAGTTTTATGCTCTGTCAACAAGTCCAGAGATGTTTTCTTCCTTTTTGTAAATGACACCATTAGCACTGACATGTTTGCCTCTTGCTCTTGATAATTTGATTGAAAAGTAGGATGGGCTGTGCTCTGCTCAGAAATTGAAGTGCACAAGATGAATATGGTGCCAAGTACCTGGGTGATGATGCCTCCTTCCTGCCTTGGCATGTACCCTAGCTCCCAGCCATCTGTGGGCTCTTTTGTTTCTGCCCCTGTAATACCTTCACAGCTGGTACATTTCTTAAATAGGTTGTTATAAAAACAGCGTAAATCTTTACCCCACTGCACTTTCCAACAACAACAACAATAAAATACTAAGAAAGAAAAGAAAAGAAAAAGTTATCTGAACTCCCAGGAAGCTTGAGAGGAGGATGTGTACAGCAGGATATTCTGTTCCTCTAAGTGACTGAGGAACCCTGAGGCAAAGATGAATTTGAGAATCAAGTCTGGTTTCACCTCCTAATGGGACTTCGGCTGGATAGCTGATTTCTCTGCAGACACCTAAATCTGGGAATGTCTGCATCACCCTTGGCCAATGCCTACTGCTTCTTAGAGAGCCCCTCTTCACCCTTGCCTCAAAGGAAGCATTCCTAATGCAAACCAGGGGACTCCATGCGAAGCATCCAATAGAATCCCATCTTATAGTCCATTGTGGTTTATATTGTCAGAAATGCGGGTCAGCCATTCCTCCTTTGCATGAGAATGCTAAGTATTATTGCAGTCTAGGAACTGAGTCTAAACTACCACAGACCTTTTGGTCACAACATCTAGTGTGATTTTTGGATTTTTCTCCCCCACCCACACCTGCAGTGTAGTTACAAGATAGGCTAGGTACAAGATTGCCCTTCAAATAAGAATTCTGTCCCCCAACAAAATTTTTCTTCAGTCCCCAAATTTCTAGCAATCATTTCCTCTCCCATCCCTCTTAGTTCATGAATTCTAGGAAATTCAAAAGCTTGAAAAAAACAATAAGAGCATTTTGAGTCATCTTAACAGTGTTGTTCAACTGAGGATTTGGTATTTTTACCTCCTGATATTTCTGATGAATGTATTCCCCCTCTCTTACCACACAAAATGTATGCCTTTTCTAGGTGGTCTTTCAGCGTAAGTAAAGTTTTCTTCTTCCTTTTTAAATGAACTCTTCCAGAAATCCCTGATTCAGTACGACAGGCTGTGGAGGGGGTTCTTCCATGCCAAGCAGGGTTACTGCATTACTGCTCCTCCTCCTCCTCCTGCAGCTGGCAGGGCTGCAATATTTATCACTATCATGGGGTCCCTTGTTTTTGTTCCTCCTTTATATGTCTGCCTTGCTGTTTGACTTTGGGAAAGTCACTTGCCCTCTTCATGCCATCTGTGAAGTGTCGGATGATAATACCTCCCATGCAGGAGTGCTGAGAGGCTTAATTAATGTTTGCGAAGCATGGCACAAAGATCTTTTTAAGCAACGTTATGGAAGGGTGACAAATGATTGTCAGTAAAGGGATAGCATATGTCATGGGACCCAACACTCCCTTGTTTAAGAATGGCATACTGGAATATGTGGCAGAAGTCTGGACATTCTAAGCGCTCTTACCTGCAGTGATTTGGCTTTGCTGCTTGATGGCTGCAATTAGATCTGGTTTAATCTTAGTAACATAATGCTAGGAGAGGAAAGACTGCCCTTTCACATTGGACATTATATAGTGCTATAATTCCACTTTAACTGCTATGGCAACATTCCAAAATCTGCAGTTTAGGGAAGGGGCTTTAGAATCCTCAGCCAGAGAACTCCTCCTCTGCTGCCTCTGACCAAACTACAAATCTGAGGATTCCATAGCAGGCAGTCATGGCAGTTAAATTGGAATCATAGTGCTATAACTGGCCAGTGCAAAAGGGCTCAAGACCTAACACAGAGTTCTGTTGTGGCATCTAGTGAGTATAATTCCACAGAAGATTTTACAGTACTGTACGTTACAATTTTTGTAAGATCCCCAGAATCCAATGTATATAAAATATAGGGACAGCTAGGTATCCAGTCTTCTCTGCCCGTGGCACTTAATTTATTCCATGACATGAAGAAGTAAATTAGCAATCTATATCATATCAGTTCTTTAACATCATAGCAAAGGTAAGGGTAGAGAAGTGGTTTATTGTGGGGGGCCACATTGCTCCTCTGGGCCAAGCTGATGGGCCAAATGATGTCATGGGAGGTGCAGCGTGACCCAAGCCCTGCCACCTTCTTGTCATCGTCTTGTCCTGCCATCTCCCAGCCACAAGTTTCCCCTTCATAAAGGGAAAGACATGGAGCTCCACGCTTCAGAGTTCCACAGAAAGTGCACACTCTCTACCTGTGGCAAGGACAATCCCGATTAATCCTCTGCCATCCCATTTTTTCAGCTGCATTTAGGGGGAAAGTGGGGGGGGAGGAGGAGGAGGAGAAGGCTCTTCCTGCCCTCAATTTACTTCACTTGTTCCATTAGCTCAGTGGGGCGGAGAAGAGAATATTCTGATATTCAGAATTCAGAATATTCAGAATATCAGAATATTCTGAATCTGTGTAGATTCAGGCAAAAGCAAATGGCTACAGCCTCTTTTAGCTTGTGTGTTCTTCCTCATCAATAACTTTTGCTATCCTGACCACTATCTCATGTTGTTTGTTCACACATATGTCAGCTTTCATATGTGAAATGTTGGAGGATACAGAGAATGCATTTGCTGCCTCTGGTCTGGGCCCAGAAATAATGACATGGTTTGTTGCCTTCCCTTCCCATAGGAGAAAAGCAAGATATAAAATAAACAAATAAATAAAATACCCGGATGCAAACAAGATGCCCCTTCACTTTCTGCTACCCTCCAGTGCCTCCTACACCACTCGGTACCCAGCTCCCTAGTTGCTTTCCTGACCTCTACACAACCCCTCCTCCCTAGTCTTTTTCTACTATAAGGCAGTGCGGGGAGGGATGGACCCTCTTCTTCCCTTTTCACTGGAATACCAGCTTTATGCCTTTTTCCACATTTACTCCTCATGAGTGACTCTGGATCTGTAGAAGGCTCAGAGGCATTCATGGGAAGTGGTAAATGGCCCTTCCTATGTCTTGAAGAGAGAGCTGCTGCTAAGAGGAAGTGTGTTTTCATTAAAAGTGGGGGACAAGGATAGCAGGAGGGGTTGGGTGCCTTGGAGAGGGACTGTGCCGATGTTTGGGGTTGGACTGCCATATGTGGGCACCATGCTGCCAGCCCCAGAGCTATGACACTGCAATTTGATTCAAAAGAGATACAACATTTCCAGTTTCTAGAGAGATAGATGCACTGGAAGGGTTTTTTTTTAACAAGTTTTGTGGCACTCTAAAGATTAATAGATACCATTTCACTTCATCAGATGTATGGAATGGTATCCTAAGTTGGCAGGATCTGATGGACTCCAGCTCAGGAAAGTTTATACCTGAGAAGTCTGTTAATCTTTAAGGGGCCACAAAATACACTGTAAAAGCAAAACTTGGCTGCCCAAAAGTTTGATCAATAGTAGCATTTTTGTTTTCACACTTTACTGAGTGCTTTTTATTCACTTGCAAAACATCTTGTCCCAGAATTTCACTTTCCTCTTGATAACTTTGTATATATCCACGGAGAAAATAAAACTGGGGTGGTGATGAAGAGCATGAATATATCTGTATCTGTTTACATATCATGCACTCTTAGAATTTAATTAAACAGAGTCTGTGGCTGAAACATATGAATTGTCCCAATCTCTTCATAAAATGCTGATGCCATTTTAGTATAATTGAAAGCCATGTACAATAGGATGTTGGAACCTGAGATGACATTTCCAGACTAGGAAGCCTTTCTCTCCGTAAGTAAATGGAAACAGATGAAGGAGCTCCTTTGGGGAAAATCTGCAAGAAATTCCCTTGCACCTCACTCCCTACTTTTCTTAGCTGGGAAAGAAAATTGCTTGCTCCTTCTCAATGTCAAGGTTACCTGCCCTCAATCACTGAGTTTTAAGGGGCTTGCCAATCAGATGGGGAAAATGATGCAATGGATTATTAATAAGTGAGGACTCCCCTAAGTTTCCTGATTGCACTGTAGGGTGCATGTAGGTTATTCATTTGGAACAAAACTGTGCTATTCCTTTCTTGAGTGAGCAAGGAACTGGGGTGTGGCAGTGTATTTGCAGGAGGAGGTGGACTGGCTAACCTCAGCCCTGCTTCAGTACACCTAGGATTGGCTGATCAGCTTAGAATTTAGCAGAGGAGGAGAAGAAAACAGTCTGAGCTTGCCATCTTGACTCCTAGGATTGGATGCCATTGTGCAAGCCAGTGCTTTAAAGTGTTTTTTAAATTTAACTGCCCAGCTATATAGAGTCCTGATGTTTATTTTCAGAATGCATGTGTGAGTGTGACATAGGGAGGACTAAGTTCAAGAAAACACCAGATGAGATCAGATGCTAAATGTATATTTTCTGGACTGGTAAAACATTTTTACTTAGGGAAAAAAAGAGGCCTCAAAGGTCATATAGCACAATACCTAACAATGTAAGAGTCAAATCTCAAAACTGCTCTGATTTGCCCAGGTCAGGTATGTTCCAGCTCACACCTAGGTATTAAGCTGGATGCTTTTTCTGTTGATGAGGCAAGAATTAGAAGCAGGAGTAGTTGGCTGTATCAGTTCACCTATTCAAATTGCTTCCAACAGAATTTGGAGTAGGCGCAGCTTACCTCAGATCCCTACCTCGGTTCTGCTCACATCCTACAGCCTGTGCTGGAAGCCATTGGAGAAGGAATCTCACTTGATTTGCCTGAAGAGTGATACGAAGGACTGCTTGTGAGACAACTGCTGAAAGGGCATTGGAAGCCCACTGCCTATGAGGGATTCTTGTGCCCCCAAAGCCCCCTGGCAGAACTGGTTTCCACCTATTTATCTGTATTTTTTGGTTGAGGGGACAATTGTGTGTTTTTAGCAAACATTCATTGAGGATACTCACAAAAACCTACCAGCCTTTGAACATATTTGCAACAACAACAATGACAGACACACCACTGTTTGGAAATGCACAAAGATCCTCATGTTTGGTTATTGGTTTTTCTTCCTTACCCTCCTCTTAGGGCAAATAAGAGCCAAGGCAATTGGTGGTGTGTGCCCAAGAAGCCAATTACAAAGAACAAATAAATAACAAATAATGGCAAATAACAACAGATACATAGCAAATAGCAGCCAAGGCAATTGGTGGTGTGTGTCCAAGCAGCCTCTTACAAAGGAACTCGTACTAGCTACGTGTGCCTAGCAAGACATGCCACCTTCTCCTTCACTAGGCTCATGCTGGCCCCAGCCCATCTCTGATGGCAGAGTCAGAACCAGAAGAGGGAGCAGAGACTAGTGTTTTCTAACCTGAGTTTTTAGCTGCAAAGACACAGAGTAATAAATATCAAGAAGGTGGAAAAAAGTATACTGAAACAGGGCTGCAGGGGGATAAAGGAAGATGGGGGTAGCTGGCATACTGGAGAGGATGTAGAAGCCTTAAGGAGGGTATAAGTTTGGGAGTGTGAGAGACTAGAATGAACACTGAAAATGCCTTCAAGTGATGGGGAGGAAAAAATGATACATTACTCCAACACAGAAGATATGGGAAAAGTAGATGGGAATAACATATTCTGAAGCAGTTTTTGCATATGATGACATCTGGTGAATGTGACCAATGCCAAGTTGCTGTGCAATACTAATGACCTGGCTGGTGCTTTTTTTCAGGGAGGCCTTTTGATTCATGTCTGACTTGCACTTACAGTTGCATACTGTCTTGTGCTTTGCTGCCCCTTTAAGTGTGGAAAAATACCTGTACATGGCAAACGTATCTTTTATTTATTTTCTCTTTTCAAGAGCAGCAGCATCCCAATGCTCTCATCATCAAAGCATTCTGCCATCACAGACTCCAGCACAGCAAGTGGTGCTTGAACTGGGGACGCTTGGAGCATCAGCTGATTGTCAGTCTCAGTGGCTCACTTCTGCAAAGAGGTCAAAGTACTTCAGCAATGCAGCATGTCCACTGCTACACTGAACACAAACTTGGTAAAAGGACAGTTGCTGAAATCTTCCAGAGCAGCATATTGGTTTTATTATGGCAATCTAACAGTTTACTGCTGCATGTAGATATGTATGCAAACACCAGGTGATTAGGAAACAGCATGTCAGGGGATCATCTTTAGCTACAGATTCTTCAATTGAAATAAAATACTCTGGTGACCATCTTGGGATTTCCATTGACAGAACCTTAAATGTGCAAAATCAAGGACAGCAAAAACTCTCCTTATAATAGTAGCAAGTGATGAAAAGGCAGAAGAATGGATTTTCACTGTTGATTACTAATGAGTAACTAATGTTAGATGACATTAGAGTAAACCAGGCAGTGGAGATCTGGGTAAATCAGGCTGGTGTCCTCCAGCTTTTCTGGACTGCAGCTCTCATCACTTCTGACCATTCTGGTTGGTGCTGATGGGAGCTGGAGTCCAACAAAACATCTGGAGGACTACAGTTCCTCACTCCTGAAATAGACCAAATGAGCCATATAGCTGCATGTTCAAGAAGCACATTCTGGGAAAACCAAAAGTTTGCAAAGTGGCTGAAGGTGGGAGGATGGTCGTGGGTGGCCTCTGCTTGACAGTTTCCTTTAAGCTAGGAATTTACTTGTTTCGCTCTAATTTGCATTTCCATATTTGCTGTCCAAAGCAAGCAAAGCCTGCGCTTGTCTTGTGACAAGCAGTTTGCTTCTAACCTCACATTTCTTTAATTTGATTGTGACAAATGCCTGCAGCCTGATTTCATTTTTCAAATGTGCCTTTCTCCCCCCGCCATACTTTGTGACAGGGCAGTTTATAATAATTGAGGTTATGAGACGTTCTCTTGCCACCTTTTCCTAACAGCAGCAGTGTAGAGACTGGTAGGCAGAGAGGCAAGTGCTCCAACAACTTGAATGCTGTGGGCTGAGCTGAAGAGTACTCTTCCTTACTACTGCCAACACCCCTTCCAAAATCTATTTCTCAAAAGCACTTAAAAAAAAAACTTGCCTTCATTTGTTTTTCTGCTGAGATTATAATGAGAATGACCATACTGCTTCCAGGCTCCTTGGAGGGATTCACCAGCAAGACAGAGCTGGGTATGAAAGTAGAAGAATTAAAGGCCTGAAAGCCTGGTTTGACAGGGAAGATTCAAATCAGCAAAAATGGGCTAGTACATTTATAGACTGCTGGAGCCAAAGGGTGGTGGCACATAGTAAGAGAAGTGACTTTTAGGCCAATAGGGCGGTGAAACTGTTCCTGGAGCTATGCATGGTACTGAATCTTGTTCCCAGTGTAGATTCAGCACTGTGGATAAATCCTTTGAAGTACAAAATAAAACCGAGAGTAGATTGGCTGTCCCTCTGACACGGGAGCCAGAAACTGGCACTGGTGATAGAACAAGCCCTGCCAAAAGCAGACATAGAAAAACTCCTTCTGAATCATGGTTGCTGATAAGCTTCCACTGGAGGCATGCCATGCCAAGAAATCTTGGTGAATTCTGTACTAATAAAAGCTCCCACATTCCGCAAAAAGGAAAGCTGGATTCCATGCAGTGGAATATATCATGTAAAGTGGAAGGAAAGGAGCTCTGTGTGAATGTGTGTGCGTGTTTTGTTTCTTAATGTGGTTGTTGGAAGTTGGGTTGACTTGAGCAGATCTCTTGCTGATAACCCACCCCACTGCCAACCGTGATATCTTTCTGAAAATTAGAAATGCTGTCCCTTGAACATATTTCTTCAGAACAGTCCATTCAAACATGCTTGGGTGTGAATTATAGTGTTGCCTAATAATTAAACTGCCACTGAGGAGAGATGGTGGCAAATACCAGAAGGATCATACCATGTTAGATTTGTGTCACTTAAAAACAACAACAACAAAATACATTGTGCTGTAAGAGTGTTTGTTTTGTTTTTGATAACAAGAGCTGCTTTTTAAAGAAAAATTCCAGGGCAATCATGCAGATTCCAGAATTAGGAAGAAAATATTGTTGTTTTTCTTCTGACAAAAGAATTGAGCACATTAGCTTGAAGTGAAAATGGGAGAGGGGAGTAGGCAAATGGTAAGCCTGCTTCTTTTGTTACTTGGGGGCAAAAGTACTTCTTCTCACATTGTGAGTGTAACAGGGAGGAGCTGCAGCACTTTCCATAGAATTGGGGAGGTGTCATTGCCTGACCCCCTCCCCAGTATCAAAAGAGTTAGTAATTGTGCAGTGGTGCTTTGCACCAATAAAACGGGTGCAGAGCCCTGTGTGCCTGCCTCAGAGCATCATTCTTAGCTGGCTGAGGTGCATCTCTGCACATTAAGCCCAGGCCAGTTTTAAAGTAATTTGCCTGCATGGCTTTGTCTGGAGACTTTGCTGGAAAACTCTAGCTTCCTCCCACAGAGCTGTTGTTTCCTGGGTTTCTTAGGGAGAACAAACTCAGTCTTGGCTCTACTTAAATAAATCCACAGCTTGAAAAGTCAAGCCAGGCCTACCATTAAGGAGAGTGAATTGGCTGCCTCAGCTGACCACTGTGAAGGGTAGTACTGTGCCATGGCTGTCCCCCCTGAGCCCCCAAACTATTCCTCCTTCTCCTCCTCCTCGAGCACCACCACCACCACCACCATCACCACCATCTCAATGCTGCTCAGCAATGGCAATGTTTCCTTGCTGTTGGCCTATTCAGCAGGCTGGTTGGCTGCCCCACCTGTTTGCCTTCCCCCAAATACATTACAATGGCACTGGGAGGGGGCCTTGACTGAATGGGAACGCAGAAAAATAGCCATCCCCAGCCACAACTTTCTGGCAGCCATTGCACACTCTGCATACCTTGCTCTGCTGTTTAGGGATGCAGGTTGTTTGCTGTCCCTCTGACAGGACGACTTGTTTGAGATGGTGGCCCAAAGATGTCAAGCGAAGCTCTGGGCAAGGGAGGGCAAGAGGCTAAGGGACAGAACTGTGCACATCACATAGGCTTCCTTGGCTTGCACCCTGTTGCCCTGTTGTCCCCCTGTATTGAAAGGAAGTTCCAACAGACAGTCTAGCTGGCTTTTGCACATGGATTGTGTGTCTTGGGGTGGGGTGGACGGTCAGGAATCTATCTTGCCCTTTGCTTTTAGGCAGCGATGTCTTGTGCAAGCCCTATCTGCATGAAAGCAGGAAGTGTTCCTGAGTGGGAGAGTGTCCTTTAGCAGTTCCTCTTCCATACCTCTTACTTCAGTCATCAGAAAGTGGACTTGGTTTGGCCACACCGTGCCTGGGAAGGAACTGAAGCAAGCTCAAAGGGACAGGAGTTTTTAATTGTTCTCCTGTGTGTAGTAGCTAAATACAATCATCATCACATACAGGCAAGGGAAGGAGGAATGGGAAATGAGTTTCTATTCCTGCTTTAATTAGCATATAAACAAGATATGCAAATGAACTCAGTCCTAGTGTTTTGTTTCCTCTCTCTGGCTGCCAGGGTGGGCCAGCTGTTTTTCTCAGTACCCAAGAGGTGGTAGGCGAGTCAAAAAATGGAAGCATCAATATCTACCCAGCCCTTTTGAGGACACGGACTTGATGGGCCATTTTTCTTGGCATAATGTACAGCCACAGGGCTGCCAGCAGGGGCAGTAGCACATTGCTATCTAACATGTCCAGGTCATCCATCAGCTGCTCTAAGGTGATGCCCAAGAATTAGATACTGTTCTCTTTTGCAGTTTTGCTGCTAATTGGGAACAGCAGCACCACCATCATTACTGAAGGAAATTGCTCCCTCTGAATCATGCCAACAGTCTCAAGGGCAGTATTGGACCCACGGCATCTGAGCTCAGAAGCAGAATTATTTAAAGTTTATTAAACGTTATCATCAGAATTACTTAAAAGACTATTGGGAAGTGTTCAAATAATGCAAAATAGTACTAACAATTAAATGTCTTTATTTGCTTTGAGGACAATCACTTTCTATTTTATTCTTTTGGCAGGTCAGCATTCCTTCTCAGATTGTCATGGTCAATGGTATGTTTTGTCTATTTCTCAGCTTCTTTTTGCCATGACTTTTAGACCAAAGGTCTAAATGCAAGTATGTTTTAAAAACAAAGAAAGGACAGCCGTGCCAAACACCTACCTCTTTGCTGGTTGAACTGAGATGCTTGACCCTGGCTATGAATTGGCCCAATGCTTAACCCTTTTCATGCCCTCTGCATTTGGCCAACTTGCTGACCAATATGGTTGGGTGGGCAATCAGTTTGCAAAAGCCAGGGTGAATCATCTATGCTGTCTCCCCAAATGCAATCTTACTGCATACTTGCTAGGATGTTTTTAAATATACTTGTCTGTGTGTGTATTTTTAATGCAACCCCCCCCATGTCTCTGAATTTGACTTTTCTGCAGTGGTTTACCAGCAGTGCAAAAGAAAGTGGCAGGTGGGGAAGGATCTGTCCAGGGTTGTAGTGCTGGTAACTAGGGGGAGATCCTGAGTTATCAGCTCAGCCAATCCACTCCCTGCTAGGTCAGGATGGAATCTGTGACGGAAGATGCATTAGGAAGCACTTCAGCCAAGCAAGTACTTAACTATAAGCACATGATTGGGACTCTTGTCATCTAGAGGATTTCAGCATCCGTTTAAGTGCTTTGCAGCATCAGAGCAGGGGGAGTCTCATGCCTGCAGCATGCATCTGTGTGCTAATACTGGATCAAGGACACCACAATTGAGCCTGATGATGCCTTCCTTCATCCTGGCCATGACAACTGCCTTACCACTTGCTGAGTCAATGGTCTTAGCTGGCTCCGGAAAGCAACAGCCCTCCATGCCTTTTAAAACCAGGAAGATGGCATTATTTATCATTTGCCTCCTTTATTTATAAAGCCCCATCCACTCCACCCTCTCCACAGAGGCTCTGAAAGGTGGCGCACAAGCAATTAAAACAAAATTGTGCTGATAAATAAATAACAATTAAGCCATCAGGCTGTGAAGCAAAATGTCACCATGATGGCGGAAGTGCCCTTTGAGATACTCAGTGAGGGTGGGGAGGGAGGAAGTATAGAAGAGAGTGCCTTGTGTTTGTAGAAATGAAATCCTGGCTTGAGCAGTGAGTGAAAGGATGAGGCTGCCCATGTTTTTCCAAGGCTGACTAACTCAGAAGTATGAGGTTGCCAGGTACAGGCCCTGAGACACTGAACAGGTTTATCTCCTTTCAGAATTGCATAGAAGGGGGTGGAATCCTGCCAGGTTCTACAGGCCACATTCACTGTGGCACCACAAAGGTACTTTAAATTAATTCAGGTCTACAAGTCCAGGGTATTAAAGGAACTTGCAAGTGTCATTTCAGAGCCTCTCTTTGTTATCTTTAAGAGATCCTGGAGCAAAGAGGAGGAACCTACAAATTGGAGGGGGACAAATTGTTTCTCCATTTTGGAAAGGGAAAGAAAAAGGCCAGGAAAAGTTATCAACCCAGTCAGCTTGACACTGATACTAGAGAAGATGCTAGAACAGGTTGTTAAACTGTGTGTCCTAGGGAACTTAGAAAAAAATGCCATGATTGTTAAGAACCAGCATAGGTTTCTCCAAAATTGTGTCAGCCCAATTTTTTCTTTTTTTCTTCTTAATAGAGTTACAAACCTGGTAGATTGGAGGAATGCTCTAGATCAGCTACTCTAAGCAGCGGTCTCTAGACTAGTACTGGTCCCTCAGCCATTGGCCACCAGCCCCTTGTGAATTTCCAGGAAAGAAAAAAACAGTGGTAGCCAATTGTAGTGCTAGTCCCTTCCACATTGGCATTCATTCATTCATTCATTCATTCATTCATTCATTCATTCATTTATTTGCTGGTCTCCCATATCAGATAGCCTGAGAATCACTGCCCTAGATGTTGTGTGTCTTGATTTTTGAAAGACTTTAAAAAAGGTTCCCTATGATATTCTTGTAGACAAACTGGCAAAAAACTATTACATAAATTTGTAGTTGAATTGTCTGAACCAAAGAATCCTCACCAAAAGCTTCTTGTTATCCTGGGGAAAAGTAGCAAGGGCGGAGTCAGGGGGCTGCAGGGTTCTTTCCTGGTCCCAGTGTTCATCTTCTCCATAAATGACTTGGATGAAGAACAAGTGAGCCTGGTCATCAAATCTGCAGATGACACCAAACTGGGTGGGTTAGCTATTGCCCTAGAAGATCAAATCAAAGTTCACCTCAGCAGGTTAGGGAGCTGGCCCAGAACTGACAAAATGGATGTCATCAGAGATAAATGTAAGGTATTACATTTTGGCAGGACAAATCAGCTGCACAAATATAGGATGAGTGATATCAGGATTGACAGCAGTGTATATGACAAGGATCTAGGGCTCGTAATAGATCACAAGTTAAACATGAATCAGTGCTGTGACTTTCAAAACTTTCCTTGTTTCTTATATCCTTATCACAAACCTGATAGATGCCACTTGTGCTTTTTTTAAAGCATGTGTGTGGGTTATAGGCACATGCATGTTTTGAAGTCCTGACTTGGCAGTATGTGTGTTTATGTGCCTTCAAGTTGCCTGCCAACTTATGGTAACCCTATGAAGTTCATAGAGTTATCTTAAGCAGGGAATACTCAGAGGTGGTTTTGCCAGATCCTGAAATACAACCTACTGTGCCTGGTATTAGCTGGTGGTCTCCCATCCAAGTACTTACCAGGGCTTAGCTTCCAAGATCTCTTTAAGGTAGTCCCAGTATCAATAAATTAGAGTGAGCTATGATTGACTTTGTGCTAATTGCTGCTACCCAAGCAAAATCCCTTGTTGCACAGTGCCTTTTTCCCTCAGGAACCAGAACCTTCCTTCCTTCTCAAATGAAGTCAGGGTGGCCTTCTTTCCTACTTCAGACCACAGTCCTCAGTTTCAAGGACTGTCAGACAACAGTCCTGTGATTGTAGTCACCCTCCATTTGAGAGACTGTCCAGTTCAACTCCAGTTTTAAGATCAAAACCTCTCAGATGGGTGAACAAAGGGAAACTTAGGCCCTGATGCAAATCTGGCTCTCCCAGGGTTCCAATCCATCTCTCTGGTGTTTCCATGCCCCTTCTTCAAGATGCCAGTTAATTTGGTGGTTTCCTCACTTTTCTGTTCCACATTCTGGAAGCGTGAAATGCCAGTCTCATGTAAAGCTCAATTACTGGTTATTAAAACCTTTAAACTAAAATATGGCAGTATTTTTTTTTATTCCACTCTGACCTTTGGCCTTACACTGCACTGGAATGAGGCCCCTGAAATGAATTTGACTCTTAGGCTGGAAAAGGCTACCCATCCTTGCTTTACATTTGGAAAGAAAATGGGTTTCAGGAGGCAGCCCTCTATTTGAAGGCATTCTTTAGTCCAAGGTGGAGGGAAAGAACCTTAAGAAGGGAGAAGAGGAGCCTCAAAGTTGCCAATAAAACTTTGTTAAGACCTGAGTGGCAAACTAAGCAGTCCAGATCCCACCTGGTCACAATCTTCCCCACTGTGGTTATATGTGTTGTATATCTATTTAAACATAGCAATTATTTCTAATCCTGAATTTCTACTTGTTAATTAACAGTTGCAAATTTTAGGTAAATCAGTGCCTTCTGTTTTGGGCAGGGCCCCTAGCTGTGAACCCAACCGTGGCAAAAACTGCTGTACAGAAAAGCTCTCAGTGTCCTTCGTTTCAGGTATTGAAAGACTGGAACTTGGCCAGAAAGATCCTGTCCATTACTGGAGCTCGACTGGCATTCAGGGAGAGCTCCTCAACAAGCGTCAGGGGAGTGAGCAGGGACCCATCGCCGCTTTAGACCTCCTCCTGCCCAAAGCTTCATGTTGCATGTCAGACCCTGCAGCTCCTTCAGAACTCCACTGACCCCTTTACAGCAGGGCCAGAGCTCCTGTGTGCTTTCTGTTTAGGAAAAAGGAGAGTAAGGTATGCTTTCTTAATTTGGCACCCGCCATGGGGCAAGGGTAATGGCAAGGGCCATGGTAATGCTTTTGTCTGTCTGTGACAGGATGATGGATTGGAGCACAAAGCAGAAAATAGGAGTGGACACTTTAAAGTGCTTTCCCCAGCAGATTAGAATTTCTTTTCATGTTCCAGCATGATACTATTGCAGAACATATGTCAAAAAGACTGTGCAAAAGAAGAGCAGTGTTGTAGTGGCATCGAAAGTGGAAAATTTTTATTCCTCAACAACATAAAATGTTGCTTGCTGTTGCAAGTTGCAGTGATCAGGCGCCTCCTTCCCATTTATGACTGGGGGAGATCCACTGTTCAGAGTTCCTCAAAAACTGTTTGGCAGCAAAACAAGACATTCCCTGTTGCAATTCTGACTCTCCTGGCAGAACAATGCTTGAGCCCATCTCAATAGGTTTTTAGCAAGTTTGTAAAACTTGGCTTTTTAAAAACAAGCTTTTGACAATGGCCAGTGGACAGTTCTTATCCATCTTCTAGGATATCTTGGCTGAGTTCTTCACAGCTGATAAACCTATCTTGGCACTTGGCCACTATAGGTCCAGGGTCACATGCTCCTCCAAACCCAGCCCCTAGGCCCTGCACGCATGGCATTACTAAGTCAGAGAGAAACTGTATTAGACCCTTCACTCTGATAGCTAGATTTCTACATTCAGGGTCTGAACTGATACAGTCCAGGCACTGGTTTGCAACCTCAATCAGAACTGCTCACTAAGGTTTAAAACACTGGTTAATAGATTATTGGTTCAATAAAGATTTTACATAGTTTTTGGTCTGGACATTTTGCCTTTTTATTTATATTAATTACCAGGAAGAGCAAAATATCACAATGTATATATATAGAGAGAGAGAAAAGTAAATAGTATAATTAATTTTAATTTATTCATTTTCTAGTATGCAAGTGTGTTCCCTAGGTTTAGACCAGAGCTTTCCAAACTTTTCATGATGGTGACACACTTTTTAGACATGCATCATTTCGCGACACAGTAATCTCAGTTTTACTAGCAAACTGGAGATTAGGCTAACCCTTTATAAGAGATACAGACACATACATAAAGTCTAATAACAAAATGTATGGGAACACAACATATCTCATGAAAACTTTTCATATATTTTTAAAAATATATGATTTATGAATAATAACATATATTTCCAAGATTGTAGGCAAAACGCCTATACACTTCAGGCGACACACTAATGTTCACTGCACACTGTTTGGAAAGCCCTGGTTTAGACTGAACCCTGAGCAATCTTTGATTAATGCTTCACTAAAGACCCTGCAGGGGGAGCTGTTTCTTTCAGGAAAAATACAGATATTAGAAGTACTAATAGAAGTTACAAATGCTCTTTCAACCACACTAGCCAGCCTTTTCCAATTTGTACGCCTAGCTTCAAAACAGCATGATATGCAGCTCTAGAATTGTAATACTTTTAACCACTAGCAGGAAAGTAATACAAACTGTCCTACTGCACATCTCTCACAATATGCTGGCAGGTGACTTTTTAGAAAGGAAATGAAAGAAGAAAGAAGAAGCAGGAAAAGTTGCAACACTGCCTTAGCTGCTGGTCTTCTGCTGGTCACCAAGGGCCTTCTCAGGGACTGCTCCTAAGCGCTGGACCTCCTTTCCTAAAAAAGCCAAACAGGCTTCCCCCATGATGTCCTTCTGACAATAGGTGAAGACTTTTTTTTCTTTTGACAGACCTTTGGGGAAAGGCATACCCTCCAACATTTCACACAAGAAAATGAGCACATCGGTGGCCAAGCAGCATCAGAGTGTGGCCCAGTACTACTAGGGCAAAAGGTATTAAACAAGGAAGAACACACAAAATGATTATTTTAAGCAGAGAAGCCCTGGAATTTAACTACTGGGTTTAGGGAAGGAGAGGGAGAGAGAGAGAGAGAGAGATCAGATCAGATCAGATCAGATCAGATCAGATCAGATCAGATCAATAAATACATGCACACAGTATGATCAAAAATGTATAAGCTTTAAATGTATATATAAATGTATATAAGTTTCTGGAAGACATAGGAATTCCAACTAAGGGTTTCCAACCCTGAATATTGTTTTCAGTAATATATTACATATAAGGACTAAACAGGAAAGTGATAATTCATTGCTAAAATAAAGGGAGGTAATCCCTAGGTAACATTGTGGGGGAGGTAGAAGGAAGAGAAGAAATATTGATGTAATAGCTTTGTCTTTGAAAGAATAGGGATGCGAAAATATACCATACTATGTGGTAGAATTAAGGATTTATTGAATAACATTCAATTATTATATAACTAGAATTGAAGCAAATGTGTGATAAAGAGAATATTAATTATTTCCCTTTCTTATAGAGGGAGGTATTTTTTTAAAAAAAATATTATAAGGCTGTATCTCACTAAAAGGAAAAGTGCTCTATGTTTTGTTTAGATTATGTAAATAAGGTGTTGTATGTGTATTATTTGTATGTTTTGTTTTAATATGTTTAATATGTTATGCATGTTATGTTACGTATGTTATTTTTTTCTAGTTAATAAAAAATATATAAAATGTATCTAAAAATATAAAATATAAAAAAAGTATAAGGTTATATTATACTTTATTTTAAAAACAAAATGCCTTACAAAATCAGCACAAATTTACAACTCCACTCAGATCTACTGTACAAACACCATGGTCATTCCCACCCCCTCTGACTAATGCACATTATAGATTATGTCATATTCCAGCTTCCTTTTAAATTAACACTCATGTGGCCACCCAGAGCCCAGCATGGCTTCTCAGCCTAACCTACTTCACAAGGCTGTTCTTAGAATAAAAACAAGATGAGTGAGGGGAAATAAGAGCAGTACTTCTAGCTCCAGGAACTAAATGAGAAGCAATTAGTTAACAAAAATATATTTAGAAAAAACATGACTGTCATGAACAAATACTTACACTCCAGTTTAGAATGTCTCAGGCTACAAACCTATACAAATTTACCAAAGAGGACTTACCTCTAGGACTTGCCTCTCAGTAGAGATGTGAGTGATTGCATTTTTAATGAAAACTTTGCTCTTCAAGAAAAGAAAAGGAAAGGAAAGGAAGTATGCTGCAAAAATTTCTCCCAGTGTTTAACCTGTAGAAGTTTCAACCTGTACAAGTACAGTGATCAACCTGTACAAGTTATGTTTCTTTCTGTGGCATTCTAGAGCCCTGACCCACTGAGAGGATTAAAAAATCAAAAGGGAACAGGGTGGAGAGAAGAAAACCAATAAAATTAAGCCTTAAAATACAAGGCTTGTGCAAGTCTCAAACACAAAAATCAGAGAAAAATTAAATCAGGAATGTTTCTTTTCAGTGTTGGTCAGATATTAGGGAAATTAGAAGTAGTGGAATTCATGTAACTGTGAGAAAGTCTGAGAGATCACCTAGTTTAAAGTTTCAGGGCACTGTAAATCAAGAGAAATCTCCTTAAGGAAAGCTCTTTTAGCTTGCGGGTCTCTCCTCCTTTTTAGAGAATGTGCTTATTTCTTTTCCGTACCTGAAAAAAAGTATGAAATCACAGCATTTTCTGTTGCAAAGTGTGGAGAGGCTGCAGCACTTTGCTTTTGTGTGAGCCTGCTGGGAAGTTCAAGGCTCCACCCCTCCTTCTTTCCCTCTTGTTGAGCTAGTTGAGTGCAAACTACTTTTGCACTTTGAAGTCAATTTGCAGGGACAGAAGTATGGCCAAAGATGAAGGAAGTGGAAAGAGGAGAGGGGAAAAAAGACATTTCAAAAGCAGTTGAGAAAATGCAAGGCAGAGGATTAATTAGGACAGTTGGAGGGGATGGGAAAAGATTTTAATGATTGTGCTGTACTGTCTTTTTTCTTGCTTTTTTTTTTTTGTGGATATGTTTTTAATCACTTTCCATTGTATTGATAGTTTAATTATATTTTATGTTTTCATTGATGACAGCTTTTGTCTCTGTCTGGCTTAATTTTATAGGCATCTTGAGTCCCAAAGCTGAGGAAAAGATAGGATATGAATAAACAGAAGAGGAAGAGTTCTTTTGTGTGTAGTGTAAGATCTGAGTTGGATTTATCAGACTAGACTGCTGTCCTTTCTCTTCTGTAAATTGGAAACCTGTAGCTTGCAATCTTGATATTTTCTCTCTCACACGCACACACACACTGCATGGAGCAACTATGATCCCTACATATTTTCTTTCCTTCTGAGCCCAACTTTGAATCAACAAGGCACTCAATTACTGACAGTGGGAATATATATGTTTCTGCTTGTGATTTTGATGAGGTATTTCTGTCAAAAGCAGCTGAAGCTGATTGATACCAGAGTGGATCAAATGCTTCTGTATCAGTACAGGAAATGCCTTGATTGCCTTCAGGATAAACATCTGAGATAATTACTATCTTGAACATTATGGAAGTCAGTCACCAAAACCATGTGATAGATGTTTGATTTGCAAAATCTCAGAAGTGTCTTGTTAGAGTAGGTGGTTCCCATGTTTGAACTTCTATTGGAAGACAGCCCTCTGAAAAGCTTCTCTTCTCCTTTACAAAGAGATCAAATGCTTCCCACTCTGTCATCCTCCCCCCTGATTCCCTCAAGGCACTCTTGCCTTCGATATTATCCCCACATAGAGCCTTTGAGTGGCACAGGGGATTAAGCTATTTCCCAAGGAGATGACACTTGCTCGTGGTTTAATTTACAGCTGAGCCTGTTGATTTGCCCTGCTTACAACATTTCAGAAAGTTGCCTGTGCAATCCATCATTTTTATTTCAGAGGGAGGGTGGGAGAGAGAAAGTTAAGTTTTTCTTCTCCAAAACTAGGGTTCAGGCATCTTTATCCCAGACATCTTATTATGCGAAAAATAAGGGTACCTTCTACGGAGATTGATGTGGCATATTAGTTATTACAAACACATATGCAATCAATTTGACCAACTATGGAATGGCTATATTTCTTTCTTTGACAATGTTCTGAGGCCTGTAAATCAACCCAAACGTTGACCAACTGCTTCATGTGCTCCTTCTTTCTGCAGCAGGACAATAGGAAGCAGGGTCACTCCTTCGGCTCCGGAGGGAGGCCACCTCCATTTGGCTCCTCTTCAGTTTGAACTGTTTCTATTTCAGCAGCTCATTATAAAAATGACTGCATAACAGTGTTTAAGTTTACTTTTTCCTCTTCCCTCTTCTTCGCCTGTGCTTTTTGTGTCACATCATTTCAATTACAAATATGAGGGCAGGGATTGTCTTGTTTGTTATTGATCTTGCATAAGCCACTCTGTTAACCTGAGGTGTGGCATTAATATATGAATATATACTCACCTGGTTTTGCAAATCCCCTTCCACATTCCTGTTTCTGTCATTTTTATTAGTCACTTTTCTCTTGTCACCTAGACCAAGGAAGCATTCCCATAGCATTCGTGAAAGAAGAAAATGTTATATATGCAGTTGAAGGAGAACAAGCTACCTTAACCTTCTCCTCTGATTTGTCATTCAAAAATCCTGACGCATTTCATTCTTTGGCCTGTGACTTTTTAATGAACCTCTCGTGCTTGCATGAGATCTGATAAAGCATGAAGCCATACCACATCATCTGAGAAGGGAAAAGGAGGAGAAAGCCAGGGTTTTAGAAGGCACAGATTGTTTACACACAGATCACAACAACAATCCTTTCTGAAGGCCTTATTCCAAGTAAATATGTGTAGGATCGCAGCCAGAATTACACAGAAAACCATATGGGCAAGGATTGAAGTGTAATGCTGGTGCGTCATACTCACTGTAGGGACACAGCCCTGCATGTTCAGAAAAAAAAATCCATCTCTTCAGCTAAATGGTTGCGTGTATCTGCATGTGGTGCGAGATGTGGGATGATGCTGCAACCCACAGAAGGGAGGCTGTCCCAAATCCCCCCCCCGTTCCTGACAGTCTCTCCTGCTGGTGCGGGTGTTGCAGGAGCTCAGAGACAAGGGGGACAGGATGCCTAGGCCCTTTCCCATGTGACTCAGGGTGCCTTCCCCTCCGAGGGAAATTTGGGATAGTATTCACGGGTAGTATTTTGGCTGCTGGGAGCATCACTTCCTCTCAACATCACATTCCACCATGGTGCCCTTTTCCAGGCAAAGCTCCCGACGTGTCACACGTGGCAGCGAGCTTTCCTTGCCAGGGCAATGCAATCCGCTCCAGCTGTGCCCTCATTTCTCCTGTGACGACATTGTGACAGCAAGGCCTGCCCTTGTGACCACTAGGCTTGATTATTGTAATACCTTCTGAGCCGGCTGTCCAGACCGGCAGAGTGCCTCTTGCTCTCCCAAAGCTGCTTGTTCAGAATATGACAACGACACCACCACCACCACCAGCAGCGTGGGCAGCCTTGATCCTGTTATCTCATCTCTCCCCACCCCCACCCCCACCCCCTCTCTCTCTGGGCTCGCCTCTGCCAAAGCAGCCTCGAGAATGAGCCTCATGTTGCTGACTTGATGTTTCCCAGTTGCTCTGTTAAGCCCCTTGCTGCTGCTGTCACTGTCAAGGGAAGGTGGTGCACACATGACAAAGCTCCACAGAGCCCTATTCCCCCAACCTTTTGCTGCTGCCACCTGCTCCTCAGCATCCAGAGCCTGAGAGTAACTACCCAGAAATAACTAGTTGCTTAGCATGAATTACTTTTTCCAAGAGCAAAGTCATAATTAACAACAATAACTTGACAAAGGAGAATTTCACTCATTTTGCCCTGTAATGTATAACATTTAATTACTTCTACAGATACCTTTAGAACAGCCATTCTCAACTTTTCACCCTGGAGGACCCCTTGAAATGATTTTCAGGTCCCAGAGAACCCCTGTATAAAAATTACTATAGCTACAGCTCAAAAAAAAAAATATTTTTTTTTCTGTCAATCACATAGAATCCTTAGCAACTTTTTCTGGAGAAATCTGGTTGAGAAATCTTGCTTCAGAAATTTGAGAACAAATGCTGGGTCAGAATCCCATGGATGGATTATATTAGTGGAACTCCTGGTTCTGCCAGCAGAAGTACATTTCAAGACATTGCAGAAGGACTGCACAGTGCCTTTACCCCGGATATGGTCCATCCCCAGCCTGAGCCACTGATTGGCTGCAGGACTGCCCCAGGCTGCAGATGGTTGTCCTGGGACCAAAGAAACAGTTTCTGTCCCTGGCTGAGAAGCATACAGCTTCTCCTCTCCCAGGTATAAAAGCACATTCAGACAGATCCCAGTACCTCCCTGTGGACAGTCAGTGGGTCAGGCATAAAGTTGCACCCATAGGTCTCTGGATCCCCTTCCATGTCCAGAGGAATCACCCCCAATCACCAGTACAGCTATGCTGGCAGAGAGTTAACTCTCTGCCAACAGTTGTACTGAACCTTACCCATGATCTTAGCCAATTGATTTACTTTCCTACTTTCTTTTTGTGAACATGGAGCTGAAAGATGTCTCTGTTCCTACAAATAAATGTTTCTATGTGAGCTCTGTGTCTTATCATCATCATCATGGCTGCAAAGAAATTGATCTAGGATAATGGTCTTAGATTTTGCTGCCCATGGGTTTGATTATTTGTGAGTGTGTGTGCCTTCCCCCAATTCCCTTTCCCTGTTCCCATGCATTTTCCCCCAGTGCAGAAAACTCATGCAGAGGCAAAATGGAAGGGAGTGGGGTGAAGGAAGCTTCATGCAAGCCTTCCTTTCCACTTCTGGAGCTCCCCCCTTCCCATTCCCATGCAAAAAAAAGGAAATGTGGGGTGGGGGAAGCCTTGTGTGAGCCTTCCTTTCCCCCTCCAGAGCTCCTTTTCCCAGTCCTATGCATTTTGTCCTGGTGTGGAGAACTCATGCTAAGCTTCTCCCCTCCATTCCCTTCCATTTTGCATGGGAACAGGAAGCGGGGGCACGAAGGAGAAAAGGAGGGCTTGTGCCAGGCATCCTTCAACCCCCTCTGACTCCCTTCTGTTTAACATGGGAATGGGGGAGGGTGCCCTGGAAGGCAATGGGAGGGGGAGCTGGGGGTTCTGTGCCCTGAACCCTCATGAAAATGGAGGGGCCACTGTTTATATTTCCATCTGGTTTTAATTTTTTAATCATTTAATCTCATTTTAATTTTTGTATCTTGTGGATTTTTAACAATATGTTTTTTAAATTTGTTGTAAGCCAGTTTGAGTCCTGAATTGGGAAGAAGGCAGGATAGAAATAAACACCATAAACACAAACTTCGGCCATTTCTGCACTAGCCTGTTACAGTGTGATGATTCCACTTTCAACATCCTCTGGAATTGTGGGGCTTGCAGTTTTGGGAGGGGCTGGCTGGCCCCTCCCGAAACTACAAACCCCAGGATTCCAGAGGATGTTGAAAGTGGAATCATCGGGCTATAACAGAATAGTGCGGAAATGGCCAGTATCACCACCGTCGCCATCATCATTATGTTATTTTTAAAAGGCTATATTCAAAATTGTTCCAGCATGGTACTGCCAGCAAACTACTTCAGGAAAGTCAGTGAGATGGGGGGGGGGAGTAGACAACAGATAAATGTAATATGACATACTCATTTTCATTCCATTGATTTATTAATTGATTTCTCTTATGTCTTGCCTTTTTCTCAGAACTGGGACTCAAGGCAGTTTGCAAAAATTAAAACAAATAAAACCTGCATACAAAAACATAAGCAAAGAACATACAAAAAGCTATTCTTATGTGATTAAACTATCTGTAGTATTAAAACCATTGAGAACAAATCCAGGAAAAGACCTGTTTAGGCCCAATGGATATGGCTGGATGGTTGCTTAATGGAAAGATGCACAAGAACAGGCAGACACATCTGCCTCCTTTTGTGGTGGTTGTGTTGCAACCCAGCTCAGGTGTCCTCAGACCGCAGGTACATATGGAGGCTCTCTACTCGCTACACACTGCCCTCAGTACAAAAAAACCCTCCACAAAAACAGTCCTGTGACTCCATGAGGGAGTTTAGGTTTTCCTTGAGGAGTTGGGAGTGCTTTGATGTGGGTTCCTGCATGGCAGGGGGTTGGACTGGATGGCCCGTGTGGTCTCTTCCAACTCTATGATTCTATAATTCTATGATTCTACCCCATAGACCTTTGCTGGATGGTTGAAGGATTCTTCAGTGAAGATGGCTTTCAACAGCAATTTTTGGTACAATGCAGGGGGTTGCTGTTCAAAGGAACACAAGCCCAAGTGCCTCTGGGGAGCAAGGAAACTTTGTGTAAGCATTAGCAGTTCTTGGCACCCAGGCCACCATTTGTTCACATGGTCAAAAGAGCTGAAGGGAAGGCAAATGTTTTCACAGCAGTGATGTGTGCACATGCATGCAAATATGCAGAATGTACCCATAAACCTTTTTTCAAACAAATCTCTAAATTGTTTCTCATTTTGTATCCCAGTCATGAAAAGAGCTAAAATCTGACTTTGCAGTGCTACATGACCTCCCCGTGGCTGACAGAGTCCTGAGTAAACCTGGTGTTAGGTTAGCCTCTCTGTCTAGACTAAAAGAAACACTAAAATTCTCATCTTCTGCCTTTCACCTTCCCCCTGCTCCTCAATGAGGTGATACATCTGTGTCTGATCTGGACTACTTTAGGAGGAGACTTTTATAAATAAATACGGCTCTGTGCAACTGACAAAAATCTTGCACAATTAGGTACCAGAAAGAGAACCTCTAGCATCAACAGGATGTCACCCTGGCACACTAGTTTTCTTCATGCAGGGAAGATAAAGATACAATATAGAGACACATTCCTTCATGGGGACCCCTCTTTGAGTGTAAAGTGTTACAGCCCAAGCATTTTAGTATAAACCAGTCCGGTGTCTTCCCACCCTTATGGCACAATCATATGCAAGCTTGCTCAAGAGGCAAGTTCTACCATGTTCAGTGGAGCTGACATGCAGAGAAGTCTGCAGAGGATCATAGATCTCTGGTGTTTGTTGATGTCAGTACTACATAGCACTCTTTTTGTGTCCATTCTCCAAGGTCTGATTGACCTTGCATTATGCTACTGGAGTCATGATCCCCCCCCACTCTCTCTCTCTCTCTTTCTCCCCCCCCCCCACATTCTTCCACATTGGTTTGTTATAAGTTCCACTTGGGTCAGTGTAAAAAGAAAAGAAAGGCAAGTGGGGAGGAAGAAGGAACTCTACAGAATTCTCTTCTACATGAATCCTCCATGTTGCCAGAGAAGCAATCTCTTCCCATCTCTGCTTTCACTGCATAGATTTTTTTTTAATGCCACAGTATATTTAATGAGGCTTAATTGCTGGATTCAGGCATCAGTACTTTCATTACTACTGTGATCAACATGCTTGCTGACCAAAATAGTGGCCAGAGGTTTGAATATTTAACATAAATAAAATAAAGATGGTTGCTCTCAAGAAATAATACATGCCAGCTCTCATAATCACATTCTTTTACACTTTTTGGTGGTGGGAGGTGGGTGATTCTTGAAAGGGCTGGGTACACTACTGGCTATGATTCCCAGATAAACTGATATTCAAGTTGTAAAGAACTTGAAAAACTTGGGTTATGTTGCATTTTGGTGGGAGACAGCAGGAGAGGCTGGGTGGCAATCACTGACCACTGGGCTTGGGAAATGACTGAGGCAACTGTACCAAACAAGCTTTCCTTTTACTGTGGGATTTGTCACCAGCATAGTACAGTCACAGCTGGGTAGATTTTCAGCAATTTCCCCAGAGGGACGCTCAATTATGTGTTATTTACTTTGCTTTCAAGTTCACACGTATTATTGTCTGCTGGGAGAAGGGATCCCAGTACAGGTGAGATTCATTATTATATGAGGCAGGAATGAATCCTAACTCACTCCAGATGGAACAGAAGGATGCTATTTGTTTTTACAGGATGTGACATTTTCCTTAGGAGCGTTTCTGATTCTAATGGGAATATCCCATCCACCTTGGAAGCCTGCTTTTCCCTTCACAGCATTCCAGTGTGTAGTTCTCCAGGTTAATCACTCAAATGTGTTTCATGTTCCTCCTTTTATTTGGTTGTAGCATTGGCTGAAGTTGCAAAACACACTTCCTTCTCAGGCGTTGGAAGGACATTGGCTGGATGGCCTAACAGAAGGAGAGCCATGCTGATTGAGACAAAGGTCTCTCTGTTCCTACAGCGGCTTAACCAGATGTCACAAGCAGAACATGAATACAATGGGTCCCTCCCACGCTTGTCCCCCAGAAAAGCTTGCTATGCTTCAGAACTTTTTCTGACTGAAAAAATTAGCAAGGGGGCAGAAAGAGACAAGATTTGAACTCCCAGTCACTTCCAGTTTACTGTTTTTTGCCCACATTCTGCAAATAAATATATACATCTCTGTGAAAGTTTCCAAGATTCAGCTTTCCAATATGGAACACCTTAAATCACAAAGCAAGAAAGCTTCTCTAGGAGTCATTTGTTTCAGTCCCGTATCTGCATCAGACTAGTGCTGCAGGGTAGTAAAATCCTGCACTAATGTGTTATCAAATTGCACGTTAGAATTTATGATTTATGGTAGGCCTGGATTGTTCTCAGCTGTGCATTTGTCCAGTGGCTACAACACCAGCAGGAAAAATAATAATTAATGACGTGAGCAAAAGGATTCTGTCGAGCCTCACCACTGCTACCAATTCTCTTTAAAAAAAAGTCCTGACTCAGATCTTTCAACTGCACTAGAGTCCATTTCAGATTACCATCTCGCTCAGGTAAATTCATCAGAAGAAGAACATTCATTCATCTAGAAGCCAGGCTTACGTGTGACTCAGTAGGTGGCTTTGTCAATCCACTAGTTTTATCCAAAAGAGTATGGATCAGAGCCACAAGCATTCAGGCAAGCCTGCTCACCAGCCAATCTAGCTCACTTTTTTGACCTGAAGGTTCAAACCATGTTATGATTGTTTCCAAGAAGCCTGTGAACCACCTTAAGACACTTTGTGGGATGACCACAATGTTCAGAAAGATAAGGTGGCTGCCTCAGGTAGCAAATGCAAGGGGGATGGCAATGACAGCCCAGACATTTGTGTACTGCGGTTTCTCTTAGAGAAGAGTGACCTTGCTAGTATACCTGGGATAGCTTCTGACTGAACTTTTATGATATTCATTCAATTGGTCTGCTTTTTAAGGTTGTTCAGTGATAATGGTTGGTTTACAATGCAAAATCTACAGCCATCTTATTGTCAACTAAAAGCCATGGAGAACATATTACACCTATGTGGAAGAAACACACTGATTTTCATATGATGCCTAAGCACAATCAAAGGGTTGCTTTTTAAAACATAAGCCCTCGGGGGGGGGGGTGTTGGGACCTAGCCAGCCCCCAGGACCCTCGCCACTGGCTCGGCCTGCTCAAACAAGTGATTCAACGTCTGGAGGGCCATATGATTCCCACCTCTTTGTTGCTGCTGTTGTTGTTGTGTGCCTTCAAGTTGTCTTGGGCTTATGGCAACCCTAAGGCAAACCTATCATGCAGTTTTCTTGGCAAGATTTGTTCAGAGGGCAGTTTCCGTTGCTTTCCTCTACCTGAAGTGATTTGGACCTTCAAAAAAAGGCCTCTGGGAAAGCATACTGCCATAAATATCTGGGGAAGAGCTATTCCCTGTACTTATATGTGTTGGTCTTGCCCCAAGGGGTCTCTTTAGTGGTGGCTCTCTTCTTCTTCTCGTTGTTGTATGTCTTCAAGTCATTTCCAGCTTATGACAACTCCAAGGCAAACTTATCATGAGGTTTCTTGGCACAATTTGTTCAGAGAGAGTTTGTCTCTGCCTTCCTCTGAGGCTGCTGACAGAGTGTCATTTGCCCAAGATCACCCAGTGAGTGTCCATGGCCAAGCAGGGATTTGACCCCCAGTCACCTAAGAGTCTTAGTCCAACACTCAAACCACAACACAACATTGGCTCTCTCACACACCTGGTGCAGTTTCATCTTTTGAGAACCTTGAAACTCCTGTTCTGATGTTTTAAAATGAGTGAAAACCACTTTATTTCAGTAAACATATGGCAATGACTTGCAGCCTAATTTTCTTTCCCCTCCCAACTTACTGCTGTAATGTGATGAGATTTTTTAAAGATTGTTTGAAAAAAATAAACTCAGGATGAAATGAAGCCCCTCTCCACCAGTGCAAAGAGCACTGTCCTGCCTACCGGTGTTGCTAAGGCCACAGTACCATCTATGACTTGCCGGGGAGCAAGCCCAATTGAACGCAGTGGTGCATACTTTTGAGCAGAGTGGCTTGGGGCTGTGTGCTGTCATTTGCCTTCCTCCAAGTCTTTCACCAGCCTTCCAGGCTCCCAACCTGCACTGCTTCCATTCAGAAAGGTAGCAGCTCAAACAGTGAAGTCAAATGAAGATGTGGATTAGTCACACCAACCCCTAGCTATCTCATGACATTAAATGAAAAATTAACAGTTCGGTGATGACTCCTAAGGAGGTTTTTGATCCTGCTGTGACTATAATGAGACAAAGTGAATGAAACACAAAACAAGCCTTGTGGAAATGAAGAGACAGAATATCAAAGGTCTTCCCCTCCCACCCCACCCCAAAAACCCAGTCTGGAGCTACATTAAAATACATTTCTTCTGATTTCTGTTCAACAAGTCGACTTCCATGTTGACAAGTTTGCTTTGAATATGCTGAGGCAGGAGTAATGCTGAGCTGTGATTTTTTCCCCCTCAGATATTGAGCAAACACCCCCTTTTAAAAAGAAACCAAATTGATATAATTAAAAAAATATTTTAAAATCTTCTGGTGTCTAAAGAAGTGCTATACAGTGGTAGACAATGGCTTCCACATCAATGGAGTGATGTCTCTGCTCCAGATTTAGTCCAAACATTAGTAGAGCTGCCTATGGTGCTGAAGCTATTCTGGAAAAATGGCTCATTCACACTGAAGCATAGATGGTACAGAACACCCCATCAAATGGCATATATAAATGGCAATTTCTCACCAAAATGTTGACATGGATGTTAAGCTAAAGGGATTTACATATATATGTGGTGGGAGTGTCCATTTATTCAGGAATTTTGGAAAGAAGTTAAGAAACAAATAAATACAACAACAGGGAGAGAGATTCATTTAGTAAAGAAAATTGTTTAACCCCAAGTTAGGGATAATAGGCTTCAACAGGAATGAAAGTTATGTAATAAAACAAATGTTAATAGCTGCTCATGCTGTTATTGCTTTAGGAAGGAAAAAGAAATCAAAGTGGAATGAGTTTTATCTGTTAAAAGATATAAAAGAAGCTATATTATTTGATTTTCTTAGGAAAAGACGGTTAAAGTATAGTGAACAATATACTAAAGAATTATGGAGTGATAATTGTAAAATGGTGATTGAGTAGAAGGAAATTTGGGGCATGAAGATGTGATAAATTTAATAAATGTTATATCCCATATCTATGAAAAGACTCCTTGATACAAATGGGGTCTAGATCTAGAGTCGAAGGCTTTCACGGCCAGAATCCATTGGTTCTTGTGGGTTTTTCGGGCTTTGAGACCGTGTTCTGGTTGTATTTTCTCCTGATGTTTCGCCTGCATCTGTGGCTGGCATCTTCAGAGGAACCTCTGAAGATCTTCCTCTGAAGGTGCCAGCCACAGATACAGGCGAAACGTCAGGAGAAAATACAACCAGAACAAGGTCTCAAAGCCCGAAAAACCCACAAGAACCAAGGGGTCTAGATCCTCTGTCAGACATTGGGGAGCAGTTGAATAGGTTGAAAAAGCAATCATTAATTTTTTCCCCCTTGTAATAACATTGTAATATAGTATATACCAATGTGTATTAAGTACAGTATGTGATTTATAATAAAAGGGAAAAAATGGGAAAAAATCACACTGAAGCCTCCAATCATTAAGGGGAGATCAAGCTCTCATGTAGCAATATCATCAGCCAGTGAGCTTACGTACTCTATCATCCAATAATATGCAAGGATGTGGAGGAAACCAGTTCAACCTTTCTCTAGAGCACATTTGAACTTTCTTTCATAATGCCGTCTGCTTAGTCAATCATTACCTCTCATTTGCTAGCATACTCACAGGACTTTGGAAAAGTTACTTTATTGGACCACAACTCCCAGAAAGTGACTGTGGAATTCTGTGAGGTGCAATCCAAAAAAAGAAAAGAAAAATAGCTTGTCCAGGCTTTACATCCTGGATGAAAGGTTTGTAGGGTGAATTGTGAAGGGAGGAACTGGGCAGGTCTGGTTACAGCCAGCCAATCACAGCTCAGGGAATTCCGTGAAGGGAGGCCTATGGGAGAGAAAGGAGACAAAACTGAGGCTGATCAAAGATCGATAGGGGAAAGATGGCCCAGAGATGGAGAAAAGACTGAAAAGAGACAGGAAAAGGATGACCTAGAGAAACAGAAAGTATTACAGAGAGATAAGGAAAAGATGGAATAAGAGATAGAGATTGGGCAGTCAGCTGGGAGAAGAATTGAATAGGATTTTGGGAAGCTGTGAATGATCAAATGGTTCAGGGGATAATATGTGATCTAATTGTATACAGTCCTCCCCCATATTCACGGGTTTGACCTTTCTGAATTTGATTATTTTCAAGGTGCCCGCATGCCTCCCCCCAATTCTCCCCCTCCCACTCCCTGGCCTTTTGGCCAGGTGCACTACCTTGGCAAAAGGCATGGACATGCAAGACTTTCCCCCTTAGCTCTCCAGCCTGTTGTCTTGTGGAGTGCATAGAAAGAAGGCAGTGCACACAGGCGAACTGCAGGAGAAAGCAGAGGGAAAGATCTTCCCTCCCTCCAGTCTTGTACCTGTTGCCCACACAGGCAGCGGGCAGGAGAGTACAAGGGAAAAAACCTTCCTTCTCTTCCCCTCTCCTGTCCCTCGCCCATATGAGTGTGCAGAAATAAGGAAGCCTACACTGGCATTGGCAGGCAGGAGAGTGCAGGGGGAAAGACATTCCCTCCCCTCCCCTTTTCCTGCCCCTCACCTATGCAGGTGTGCAGGAAGAAGGAAGTCTGCACTGGCAATAGGCAGCAGACTGATTTTCCCCTTCACTCTCCAGGCCAGCTGCAGAAAGAAGGCAGGAGGAGGGAGTGCTTACTGGGGGAAGCTATTCGCGGTTTTTTTGACTTTTGTGAGGGTTCTGTACCCCAAACCCTCGCAAAAATCAAGGGACTACTGTATTAATAAACTTCTACTTGTCTGTTCTTTCTTACCATTTTGCCAGGTTCTTCCTCTTAAGTTTTGATAGTTTGGTCACGCTTACTACACTGAACCCACTGAGCAACATATCCACTGGTGCAAACAGGGATCGCTTGCTGGCCCAAGTACCTGATCCAGGTAGGGATCTTGAGAGGAAAGAGGGCAAAGGGCCTGAGGTTTTGGAACTGTAAGTCAGCCTGGAGAGGGAATCCGTCACATACAGATCTTCCATAACAGCTAGAAGATAGCCAAATTCTGTGACCTGCAGATTGCCAGAGTCTGGAAGCAGAGTAACAAAAAGCTGGATCCAACAGACAGAATTTCTTCTATCAGTTGTCCCCTCCACCGTACTTACTTGAAAGAATTACTTGGAAGAAAAGAGATTCCTCTTGAATGTGAAGTTTTTATCAGCTGGCTTTTATCTTTGCAAAGCTTGCTACAAGCAAAGTATCATATTGAGAACACATAATTTCAATCCTAAAGGAGCTGCACTGGCTGCCCATTTGCTTCTGGTCTCTTTGAATTCAAGCTGCTGAAATCAAGGTCTGAATCCCAGATGTCATTCAAAGCCGTAAACAGCTTGGGATCCATATATTCGAAGAAGCTTCTCTCTCTATGTACATCTACCAAAGAACTGAGATCGGCTGGTGGGGCCTTGTTCCGTGTTCCACTAGTAGGACCAATATATCATGCAGGTGGAAAGGAGATTCCACCTGAACCTCAGGAAGAACTTCCTGACAGTCAGGGCTGTCCGGCAGTGGAATATGCTGCCTTGGAGTGTAGTGGAGTCTCCTTCCTTGGAGGTTTTTAAGCAGAGGCTAGATGGACATCTGTTGGGAGTGCTTTGAGGGTGTTCCTGCATGGCAGGGGGTTGGACTGGATGGCCCGTGCGGTCTCTTCCAACTCTACATTTCTATGATTCTATTCAGGGACATGGGAGAGGGCCTTCTTTTCTGTGGCACCCCATTTATGGAACGCCCTCCCATTGGAGTCTCACTTGGCATCCATGCCACCCACTTTTAGGCACCAAGTCAAAACCTAGCTTTTTATTAAGACTTCTGGTGGTTAATCTTATTCTTTTTTAAATGTATAGAGCTTTAAATGTTTTAGCCTTTTCTGCTTTTTTAACTTGGTAGTTTATTTAACATGTTTTCATCCTGTTTAAATCATTCTGTTTTTAGCTGGAATTGCTTTGAACTGTTTATATATTTTTTTAATTGTGTGCTGCCCTGAGGTCTCATGATGGTGGTGGGGATGGGGTGGATAAAATATTTTAATAAAACAAGTATTTAAAGCAGATGCAAAAGCAAAGTACACCCTGATTCTTGTGCGCTTATCAGTAGGGACTGGGAAGGCATAGGCAACATTTTCAAAAGCACCAAGTGCCTGGGAGGGCAGCATGAGGCTGCAAAGCCATTTGGGATGTACGTTGATTCTCCCATCTGTTGCCTGATAAGGGGCCATGGGAAGCTGGGGTATAATAAGTGTCAACAGAGCTACTTGAAGCTTTACAGTTGGCTGGAGTATGAACTGAAAGGCGTAGATGAGCCAGTTCAGTGTAAGATGATATTTTTATCATCTCCTCTTCAGTGTTCTCAGTGCCTACGTGCTGAGAAGGAACTCACAACAGTCTGACATAAAAGGAATCAGGCGATAGCTGGGGCTGGGGGAAAAAATATCAGAATTCTAAGGTGAGCAGAACCAAAGCTGGACCCTGCACAAAACTTTGTTAGTACAATTTTCTCCCAGGAAACAGTGATGTTTTTAGTTTTGTTTTGGTGACAGCATTTTAAGGAGGGATTATGGTTCACTTATTTTTCTGAGGCTTGAAGCTTTCTTTGCTCAAAAGCCAAGAAGTTCTACAAAAAGTGCTTCTTTGCTGGTAGGATGCGGTGGCTTCAAGTCATATATTTTCAGGGGCCATTTCCGCACGACACTGTTATAGTGCTATTCTTCTTCTTTCAACATCCTATGGAATCCTGAGTTTACAGTTTAGGAAGGGATATTTAGAATTCTCAGCCAGAGCAATTTGGCCTCGGTAAACTACAAACTCCAGAATTCCACAGGGTGTTGAAAGTGGAATAATAGCACTACAACAGTGTAGTGCAGAAAGTCCATAGTTTCCAAATTCTTTTCTTTTCCTTTCTCAAATGTTTTAAAGCAATCCTTCACAGATGTTTCCTAGAGTGAAACATATTTTAATCATAATCAGCTCCTTATCTTTGTTGATCTTCAACTTTCTATGATGTGTGTGTGTTCACTATGTACACTTTATTCAATAGTTCTGTCTCCTCTTTGATTCACGTGAATCTTCTGTTCATCTAGCATAGCATGAGTAATTTTTTTCCTCAAAGGCATCTGGCCTTTGGATGCTATGGTGGCAGCGAACCCCGTTTTACCCTTGAAAACAAAATATTTGTAGCGTGTACATCTTGTTTCTCAAAATAATAGCACACTTGGTAACCCTCTAGAAGCTGTGTTAATCTTTTAAGCAAGGCATATCATCTCTCCCAGCCCCATGTCTTTCTTGTGATGACGTGACATTCCTGGAAGCCTCCCATTCCTGTTCAGAACTCTAGCCAGCCTTAAAGAAGATATGTGGGGTGCTTTTCCAGACATTGAGGGGGGATTTTTGGGAAGAGCGAAGTGGTAGAACACATTTTTGAGCCTCAGTCCTATGTGACTCAGCATAGTATATAGTTCCATGTGGAGAGATACTGCTATGCTGAGCCATTTACCACTCACAGGCCTACTGTGGCCCTGCTAAAGCCTCTCCACCCAAGTCTGTGTCTGGTGGAAGTGGGAGGCAGTACAAAGGGGTTTGGCTATCTCCTCATAGCCAGATGCAAAGAGATTACTTTTGCTGCTGAATTCAACTGCAGCCCTCTGTAAACTGCAGCAATCTCTCTCTCTCCCTCTCTCCTCTTTAATGGAGATAGAGCCAAATACTGCTGCCCCTCTCCCACAAGATATGGATTGTATACGGGCATGTGTCACTAGGAGAATGCCAGCTTCAGTGTTCTCTTCTGGCCCACCAAGTCTTTCTCCTGCGGTAGCATATACAGTGCCCTCTCTTCTGGCATGACCTCTGCATATACAAATGTGAGGTTGCACAAAGCATTGCTCCTGTTATGGTCAATGGATGTGACAGCTGTGTGCCTGCATGGGCATGGGCATGCACATGTTGCATCCGTTGACTACAATGGGATACAACATTCACGTTTTTTGTTTTACATGGGGGTTCGTGGAATGGAGAGCTCAAGTGTGGGACTGGCTACATGTCTTCATGTTAAACATGTTATTACCACATGAAGGTATGAAAAGGAAATAGTGCCCCTTTCCTTCCCTTTCATTTCAACTGTCTTGCATAGAGCATGGAGAGTTTGGTTTTTTTTAACCTGACAGCACAGATTCTCCAAGCCTGCCATTACATATCCAGTATACTTGTCATCACCTGGAATGAGCAGAATAATTTACTCTCCTCCTTTTTTCTGTCTTGCTTTTTAAATATCCTAACAGTCCATGTTTTAGCTGATAAGATTTGCTCAGTATGCCTGAGGTCTGGCTCTTTTAGACCAGTGTTAATCAAAATGGTTGTCTGGGCACTGGTGCTGGTCTGAAAACCATTGACAACCCATCCACAACAAGTCCCCAGGAAAGGAAGAGACAGTTGTAGCCAATGGCCACAAATATAATACCCATATCTGGCATTACAGAGGGGGGCAGTGGAACTGCTGGTCCCCCACAATAGAAAATAACAGGTGGCTTACCTTTAACTGTGGTTCTTCAACTGGTCATCTGTGCCCTGACAGATATGGGTTTTTGCACCTGTGCAGAGACCTGTCTTGGGAAGTTCCAAAGCTGAGCAGCTTGGTGGTGGCTCCACCTCTCTTTTGTATGGTGCATGTCCTGGCCCACCATGCTGCTTCTCAGTTTCCAAGTCCACCTGTGAGGAACCAGGGACCTAAAAAAGAGGGGAGGGAGGGCAAGATTGTGTGAAGGAACAAATGACCACTCCAAGAACCAGAGTTTCAGGTAAGCAATCTGTTCTTCTTTGTTGTGGTCTCTGTGCCTCACACATATGGGTGACTGAAGAGCGAACTACTGGATGGCAGGCAGGTCACCGGAAGACAGATGAGAGGACAGCACAGTTGAAGTTCACATCCACTCTTGATCTGCAGCCCAGTCAGTAATGGTGTATGAAAGTGGATGGCTGCAACCTTGTTGATGCCCTGGAGAGCTCTGGCAATGGGATGTCATGGAGAAGAGTGGTAGAAGAGGCAACTGCTCTAGTGGAATGTGGCCTGAGGGGTTGAGGAACTGATTGCTTCATCAAGTCATAGGCCAAACTGATTGTGTGGGTGACCCATCTGGAGAAACATTGGAGGATATATGTTTTCCTTTCCTAGGACCACTATAGTAGATGAAAAGTCTATAGGTCTGACAGTAGGAGGCTGTTCTCTGACTGTAGTAGGCCAGTGCTTGCCTGACATTGAGGGAGTGTAGAGACTGTTCCAGTGGTGAGCTGTGCTGACGGTAAAACATTGGAAGGACAATGTCATGGTTGAGGTGAAATTCAGACACCATCTTTGGCAGCAAGGTGATGTCCAGTTGCAGGATGACTTTGTCTCTGTGGAAGACCAGGAATGGAGAATCAACGTGCAGGGCTGTGAATTAGATGGCTCTTTTAGCAGAGATGATGGCAACAAGAAATGCTGTTTTCCAGGAAACAAGGTGGTCATCAGCAGTTGTCATCAGCTCAAAAGGTTTCCTGATGAGCTGGGAGAGGATCAGTGACAGAGACCAGAGAGGAGTTGGTGGTATCACTGAAGGGTACAGATAGACCAGACCTTTGAGGAACCTCTTGACCAGAGGGTCTGAGAAGGATGAGGTTGAGGAAGAGGTCCTGGGTTGGTAGACCACTGTCACACTGAGGTATACTTACAGGAAAGAGAAGGCCAGACCACTCTCCCTGAGATGGAGAAGGAAGTGGAACACAGTAAACTGGTTGGCCAGAGAGGTACACTCATTATAGGAAGTGGTGAAGGCAGCAAATTTGTCCCATTTGTAGATGTAGGAACATCTGGGGGACTCCTTCCTGGAAGCCATGAATACTCTGGCCAGTTGTAGTGAATTTACGGGGTTATCCTTCAAGCCATGAAGAGCAGCATCCTAATATCAAGATGAAGGACTTGCCCATTCAAGTGCAAAAAGAGGTCTGCTCAGTGTGGAAGTCTGATGAATCTCCCTCAGGACAGGTGAGGGAGGTGTGTGAACCAAGGTTGTTACTAGGTGCAAAAAGAATGGCACTGTCCACCCCTGGAGACCATGACTCTCAAAAGCAGCAAGAAGGGAGAAAAAACATAAACCAGTTTGCTGGTCCATGCTCTGAGGAGGGTATCACCCAACTAATGACAGCCTCTGCCCACACTGGAACAGAATCTCCAGCATTTGGTGTTGGTTGGGGAGGCGAAAAGCCCATGGTTAGATGGCCCCATTGTGATGTGACAAGGTGGTATGCTGCTTTAGAGATAGTCTATTAGTGTTGAAGGACCAGGAGCAGCTGAGGGAATCTGCTAGTGTGTTGTATTGGTAGTCACCATACAGTCTGGCTCTGTGAGGTCAAAGGGCATGCCTGTGAGAAAATTGTGTCCTTTGATCCACCAGAGGAGGGAACCCCAGACATTGGGGGATGTGTCATCTGGAGACCCTGGGGAGCTTCCAGGGGTTGAAATTCCAGATGAACCAACACTGTAAGTCTCTGTAACAGAGATGGGCAAGATAGGTCACAGCCGTGGTCGCTGCCATGAGGCCAAGGAGTTTCTGGATGCAATGAGCTGTGTGTTGTGGCTACCTGAGAAGATCCTTTACACTGGTGCATAAGGTGAGAGCTCTTTGAGTCAGGAGATACACTGAAATCAACCAAGAGTCCAGAGTAGCTCTGATGAAGTTGATTACACTGTTGGGTTTGAGAACCAATCTCTTTGGGTTTATGTTGAGGCTAAGATCGTGGAGTAGCATGAGGGTAAGGTGGATATCCCAATACAGGACAGGACAGGATGATGACACTGGAAGCTAATTGTCCAAATATACGAAGATCTGAATGCCTCACATTCTTAGGAAAGTGATCACCATGATCATGCATTCAGACTGTCGAGGCTGTGGAGAGGCCAAATGGGAGCACTTGGCACTGATTGAGAAGCGTCTCTATGGCAAATCTGAGGAATCTGCGATGCTGGGGGCAGATCACAATGTGGAAGTAAGTGTCTCATAGATCCACTGATGTGAACCAGGCCCCTTGTTGTAGGAAGAGAAGGATGGTTTGGAGGGTTACCATTTTAAACTTCCTTGGTTTGATCTACTTGTTCACACCCTGAAGATCAAGGTTCAGGAGAGGGCCACTGTCTCTCTCTTTGGTACCATGAAGTAGTGGGAGAAGTAGCCATCTCACTTGCAGGGGTACAGATTCTTCTCCACAGCTCCCTTCTTGAGGAGGGTGGTGACCTCCTCCAAGACTACTTCCAACGGTGGTGTACTCTGGAATACACTAATTGAAAACTCTGTAGCATAGCCAAGGAGAACAATGGTAAAGATCCAGGCATCTTTGGTGATATTCTGCCAGGTGGAGTAATGGCATTAGAGTCTTGGTGTTTGAGAAGATCGGCTGACATGTCGTCTGGGGAGAGGAGTCAACCACAGCATGCCTGCTTGTTTTTGGTGAGAGAGTGCTGTGAGCGCTGCAGTTTGAAGGGGCACCTATGATGGCTAGAGCAGTACTGGGACTGGGTCCTGTATGACCTGGAGGGACATTTGGATTGTGTGAAGGATCCAGATGACCTCCAAGACAATTTTGAGGATCTTAGCTGTTGTTGTAGGATCCCAAACCCCATCCTCTTGGCTAAGAAGCGGGGCTTGATGATGTGGTCCATGGCCTCATTAGTACCAGCACTGAAGAACCCCATGCCATCAAAGGGAAGGTCTTTGATGCTCCACCTAGTGAGACTCACTGAGGGAAGACATGTGCAGTGATGGAGGGCCACCCCATCCAACATGACCTTGGCCACAGAGTCAACACAGTCAATGGCTGGTGGATTGGATCTGTTGCGTGGCCAACATGTGTGCATCCTGCTGGATAGCAAGGGCTGCATTATGGTGCTGTTCTGGGAGGTAAGAGCTGAAGGAGAGCATCTTCTCCCAAAGGAATCTCTGGTACGCCACTATGCAAGCCTGTGTGTTGGTGACCCTCACAGACATCACTGAGGAGGAGTAGAAATATTTGCAAAGCACATCCAGGCCCCTGCCCTCCTTACCCAGCTGGGTGATATGCTGCCTTCCTCTGTCTCTGGACTGGCAGGCTTCCACCATGATTGAGTTTGGAGGTGGGTGGTTGAAGAGGAACAGTACACTGTCCTGCTAAGTTTTGTAGAGGTATTCCAATCTACAAGACACTGGTGGGAAGGAGGCAGACTTTGTCCAGGATAGCTTGAGGACTTTGATCAGTGCTAGAATCATTGCTGGGTCTGGATCATGGGAATTGACTATTGTGAATACTGGGTCTGGCACCAGTGTTGGGGGAGGCATGGTGTCAAGGCTGACACATTTTGCCATCTGGAGGTTGATGTCTGAGAACAGCTTAACATTCTCTGATGGTAGAGCTGGTGTGATATTTCTACCTCCCCAGTCAAGAAGTGAATGTGGAGAGGATGACTCGGTCTTGCATTCCTCTTTGGATAACTCTTGCAATTATGGCTAGAGAAGAGGTGATGGCAGTTGTCAGTACTGGGGCTGTTGCTACTGTCAGTGATGTCAAGACCATTGTTGAAAGGACCTGTGTCACAGCAAGGAGCAGAGAGGACAGGATGCTTGATGCCAGAGTGGTGTAGACAGCAGACATCAAGTTCAGTACTATGGAGGCTGGCAAGGTGGCTGGTACAAGAGGTAAAGTGAGGGAGGGAGCCAAAGAAACACACTGACTTAGCCAGTTGGATAATGTCTCCTGGGTGAAATGGAGGTGAGCCTGGAAGTGGCATGGGCAAGACGTGGTGCAAGGCTCCATGTTGTGATGAGACCAGTGGCAGACAGAGAGAAGAATGGGAGGGAGATTGGTAGTGACAAGATGGGGTGTACCAGTATCAGAGCAAGTTGTAACACTGGTTGTAGCAGTCTTGGTAAGATGGAGAGTACACATGACATCCCAGGATGCTCTCTCAAAGCTCAGTATCAGTCAGTATAGGAGACTGAGGTAAACAGGAAATCCTCACAGTACTGGCAGTCACCCCAGTAAGACATCTGGGAGGTCTCTCACACAAACAGGGACAATTCTCTCCTTGGTGAGCAGGAGTGGTGGTATCTCCCTTATTATTTCCAGGGATGGGGGCAAGATGGCCAAAGCCATTTGCTGGGCTCTGTAGGTTGACTCCTTGATAGAAGGCTGTGAAGCTGTGGACACAGTGGGGAGCAGCTCAAAGAGCGACACTGGAAGAGTTGGTGAGACCCTGACAATGGCCATAACATGATGTTTGTGCTTCACTTCTTTTTTTGACTTTGGCTCATCCTGGTTGGTCAGAGCCAACAGTAGCTCTTGAAATGGTTGGTCCTCTTCTTGAGGGTTTGTAGTGCAAAGTCCTGGCAAATGTTGCACTTAGAGATAATACGAGTCTCAATCCGGCAGTACAGGCACTGAGAGCGGTCATTGGAAAGTGCAACCTTCTTGACACATGAGGAGCAGATTTTAAAAAGAGAGGTGGAGGCCATAGAGGCTAGAAGGAGATAGGGAAGAGAAGGTGGGAAAGCATGGGGAAGCTTCTTGGAGAGGGAGGGGTGAGCCTTAAGAAACAAGAGAGGAAAAGGAAAGAGGTTTTAGAGTAGAAAAGAGAAACAATGCAGAAAGGAGAAGGAGATACAGGTACTCAGCAGAACAATCAAGACGTGTTGCTTTGTTGGCAGATGAGGAGAAACTGAAGAGAAGAACAGTGGGCCATGACATGTACAGCTTGTGAGAGGGGCGAGGCAACTGCCAAGCTGCTCAGATCTAGAACTTTTTGGGATGAGTCTCTGTGCAACTGTGAAAACTCAAATGTGCAAGGCACAGAGATCTTGAAGAACTTAAGAAATACCCCCTTACCTTCAGGATAAAAGAGAGTGCTGCCTCTAAGTGTAGAAATCCTGGCTGAGCTCCTGCATTGTCAGACAAAACAACAATGATGGAGCTGTTTTCATAGTTACATCTGATGATATTAACCCCTCTTCCAAACCCTACCTTTTCAGACTGGCTGCATGCAACCAAAGGGTTCCCAAGGTGCTGCAGACAGGGGCACTGGAAATGATGTCTGCAGCATTCTCCCAGTTGTGGAGTGTGTCAAGAAGAGGCAGCTGGGGAGACCCTTTAGGGTCCTGCTGCAACTGTGTCTCTCAATGCATCCCACAACTGGGAGAGCTCTGCAAATGTCATTTTTCACTGTCCCATTCTACTGCTATCTGAAAACCCTTTGTTTGGGGCACAGCCAGGCTGAAAAGGTAGGTTTGCAGGGGTCACCTTTGGTCATTAACAACTGTAAACATATATTCCAAAAGTTACAAGATTGTAGGTCCTGTTTGTAACTGCTGAACAGGATACCTTAAATTTTATGCTCCTGCATTCTATAATAACTGTGATTAGGCAGGACTGTATCATGGCATCCCTTCCAAGCAGAAAGATGACTACCAACTAGCAAATTCTGTCTCTAGACAAAAATAGGATGTGATATTCTAAATCTTCTAACTCTCTAGGCTCAACTATCTTTAATATTCCATAAGTCCTGAAACCTCAAAAAGTTTTTTGGGGCCATTATGAAAATTGTTTACTTTTCCGAAATGATGAAGTGCCACAAATACGTAGAAACCCTGTTTCGGAGTGATCCCTCATTTCAACCAAATTACGAATTACACCAGAGATGGCCAAGAGCGCCAGTGTGGAGAGGTCCATGTGATCTGGACACTGTGACATGGAGTTCCATCTCAATTCACAGAAGGGAAATCTTCACTTAGTTACTACAAACTATCATCCAATATTGCAGAATCATAGGTTGACTTCTTCTAAAGCATCTGCTTAAATATAAATATGTTCTTCTTCTGCTTGGTTCTTTAAAAGCTTTACCTATGATGTGTTGTGCCTAAGGCCTTAATTGCTTGTAAGAAACAGTAATAGATTTCAGGGAGTAAACTGGAACTTGGGTTTGAACAGTATATCCATGGCTTTCCAGGCCACAAGAACACTCTCTTTTCAATGATTTTCAGGGTATTAGTGTCTGCCCAGGAGTTTGTGGTGTGGTACAGGCTGCTGTTGCTTTAGATGTTTGTTAAAAACACAAGCAAGTAAGATTTTCTGGGGCTGAGAGCATATGACATGCGCAAGATCACCCAGTGGGTTTCCATGGCCAAGTGGGGAATCGAACCCTGGTCTCCAGTGTCATAGTTCAGCACTCAAATCACTACACCACATTGAAACTACCAAAAGCAAAATGAAAGAAACGAAAAACGGAGTGAATACATGTTAAGAAGTGTCTTTAATAACCTCTGTTTGGCATCTTGGGCAATTTATGAGGATCCAGAAGGTAATGTAAAACACTAAAAATATCACACTATGTGCCTGTTAAGTCTTTTATAGTGTTCCCATTGGTTATCAGTGCATATGAGAAAGCAAAACAATCCTAATTGTTATTAGGAGGGTGTTGGTATCTCCAGCATGCTCTGAAAGATAAACTGGCACTGAAATATGAAACATGGTTGACATTGAAACTGCTACTTCTTAAGCTATCCACAGAGGCAGCGTGATTGTGAAACACCACCGTGGGGAGTTTTCTTGCATGTGTGATTAGTGTCTCAGTACTCAATGGAAGACTTGGGAACAGAGTCATTATTAAAGTGCCTTCAGCAGCTGCTGCTTTACTCTTGGTCCATCAGCAGACAAAGGAGAAAGGTCACTTGCTCTTGCAGTGATGCAGGTCAGTACGGAAGAGAGAAACAGCTTTCTGTTGATACATACCAGCATTGCAGAGAGAAGCAGACTGACAATCAGGATCCTTTGTCATGCCAAGGCCATTCCTTAGGATTGACCCCAGACAAGTGGTTTCCAACCTATGAGAATGCTTGTTACAAATCCACAGGCCTGCGAACATTGCCACTGCTACCACCACCCTTTCCACTATCACACTTCAGACTCTAGGCTGGATATACGCCTCCAGGATCTCGATGTAAAAGGGCTTGGCATCCTCTGGGTGGTCAGGAAGTCCCTCCTCTCCATCTGAAGAAAGGTTGGGTCCACCCTGCTCCGGTCCCTGCAGTCTCTGTAAGTGCTACCAAAGTACATGGTCCTCTGACCATTCTCATGGACCAAGAAATCCCTGCTGCAAGGAGACCAGGGAGCTCTAGTGAAGCAGTGCCGGGTAGCACTGGACTGTTCACACAGTGGAGGAGAGCCCTGGTAAAGGCGCCCCAGTAAATAGGCAGATTTGTGTAAGAGTTCATGTAGGCATACTGCTTGTGCACCACTGTAGAAGAAGCCCTGTGCATGCCTGGGGTGTTTTGTAGGCAAGCCTCCCGATACGAGGGGAGCTTTGTGGACTGTGAATGCAGCAGCTGTTGGTCCTTCCAAGATAGACCATTGGTCTCCACATACTTCCTACTGCATGTATAGCTTGGCCTAAGGGCATCAGGAGGGTAGTGATGAAATCCATGGTGGATTCCAGGCACAGTTGTTGGTTTTGGAGCCAGGCCAGCTTGGGGGAAGAGGTCTGGCACATCCTCACAGACAGAAGATTTTCCACGATGCTTCCAGATGCCTAAAGACTTGGGTCTCTCGTGTTGCTCCCAGGATGATCTTGGGAGCTTAGCCCTATGGTGCTGCTTCTCTCTCCTGAGCTCTTCTGTGTCAGAGTCTTTGTACACAAAGGGTCTGCAAGTCCTGTCAGCCCTTGGGAAGGAATTGTGCATACAGGCATGAGACAAGAAGTGACTTTCCAACTCCTTTCTTTTCTCTGAAGTAGAAGTTGGTCTTGTTACTTCGGTTGAAGAGCTGTCATGCCCATCTTCTCCGTACACCAGGTGAACATTCCAGTGGAATCTTTCCTTCCCGTGTCCTCTGGCCACAGGAAGCTTATACTTCTGCTCAGGTGGAGGAACCTCCCTAGGAGACCTCACTGGGGAGTGGGGAGCAGCACTGAGGTGGTTTCCAAGGGGCACGGGGTTTCTGAAGGGTGCCTGAGGTGTGGGTCTTACCAAGTAATGTGGAGAGCTGTTCACAGCAGAGCCTGGAAGGACCTTGTCTTCTGAATAGCTGCCTCGATACTTCACTGGATGAAGTATCTGTGGCTGCTCAGTTGTCCCACTCCAGTTTTCACTGGCTGACACTAAAGTTTGCTGGGCTGCAGGAAGTGATGGCTGAGTAGGTCTCCCAAGCTTCTCACTTGCTTCTGCAGCTGCATTGGAGAGGTGAACCGGTCTGTTAGGGCCACTGGTGTTCTGAACAACAAGCTGCGGCGTCCTTAAGGAGAATGTCGTTTGGAGATTTTCACTCCGGTTTGACCAGTTCTCAATGGTACGTGTAGCATTCTCTAATGAGTTCCCAACACTGGCTGTTGACACCATACTCTTGGCGGCTTGCAGCATCTTCAGCACATTGGCCTGAGCAGAATTAGCCGTGACATCAGGTTTGTGAACACGAGCAGGGCTCTCCAGATTCTGGACTCCATTAAAACAACTATAGATGCCCTGAGGAAAGAAAAGAAAAAAAGAAATGCAGTGACCAAACCAGCACCCCAGCAAATGCAGTGGAGAGAGAACAAATGACAAATGAGCATGTCTTGGAAAGCCATGAGCTGGGGGAGGGGGGAGTGTTGGCTTATGCTCAACTTCCAAGTTCATACAGAACAGACGTTACAAATTTTGAATGACCTCATTTATCTGTCTGGGCGATAAGGGACTTGTAGAGGTGAGAATGCTAGCTACACTGACTTGCAGCTACACCATGCAGACTACCCTGTTGTAAATCAGCGGCTTCAGCCACTGACCCTGAAAGCCCAAGTGGAGATCTGTTTTTCTGCTCCAGTTTTTTTTTTAAGGTGAGGCACTTTTTTCTTCTTCAAGCATTAGCCTTGGATAGAAGATCCTGATTGTACAGTTAAGATCTAAGAGAATCCTGCAACAAGGACTGGGGAGTCTTCATGCCCTGCTGTGCTCCAGGTTTGATTGTTTAGTGCAGAGGTGGGAATCAAGCAGCTTTCCAGATTTTGTAGGACTGCAAATCCCAGCAGCCAGCATAGCCGATGGTGAGGAATGCTGGGACTTGCAGTCTGACATCTAGAGCACCCCATGATTCCCAACCCAGGTCTAACAGGTTGCCCTACTTGCCCCTCTCTCAAAAGCCAACTCTGAGCTTCCTTTGGGAGAACCAGCTTCTTTCTTATATCCGTTTGTGGGATTTTAATTGTCATCCATTTTTTTCTTATAAAATAGATATGTTTGTCATTTGAGGGAGCCTGCATTTTCAATTATTAACTTCTCTTCTGTCCTCATTTGTGTTTTTAACTTTCTTTTAAATTTGTTAAGCTGCTGTATTTCATTTTGTAAAATGCCATTTACCTGAGGATTCTAAATAATGATTAATAGGATGCAAGGAATGTGGTTCTTTAAGAATTCAGATAGATTCAGAAATCCGAATTAGGTGTGAACAAACCTTTTCTCTGTTGCTTCATATTTGCACATCAGACAAAAATTAAGTAGTTTTTAAATCGTTTTATTTTCGTTAAGTGAAGCAACGACAAGAAGCAGCTGAAGTGTTTATGATGGAACAGACAACACACAGCCTAGAACTATAAAGGTAAAAAAAAAAAAGGTGAGGACAGACAAATCAACTCCCTGGTCATTTCTCTGGCACACTTTTAATTGGGAAGAGATTGGTTTTTTATTGGTTTAATTCCAAATACATTTCACACAAATTAAGCATCAGTGATGCATTCCTGTACAAATTGTTCTTAGAAACTGTTATATGAAGCTTTGGTTTGTCTACATGTCTTGTAACTATTGTAACAATGCTTGCTTACAGCTTAGCTTCCTGCAGACTGGAAGCTATTGAGGGCAGAGTTGTGTTATCATTATCATTATCATTATTATTACCATCATCATCATGAATCCCATTTTGGAGAAAAGCAGGATAAAAACTGTGAATAACTCCCCCTCCATGCTCCCTACCATTCTCTTCTGGGCCTCCCGCCCCTGTTCTCTTGCCTTTCACATCTGCACGCATTCTCTGTGTTGGGGCAAAATGTATAGGAATGGGAAGGGAGAAATCTGGAGGGGAGAAGGAAGGCACACATGTGCCTTCTCCCCCACCAATTCCCTTGCCTTTTGGACAGGCATGCTTGCCTTCCTTCTCCATGCCCGGCAAAATACAAGGGAATTGCGGGAGAAGGAGAATGCCAGGGTGGGTGGGAAGGAAGGCACACATGTATCTTGTGAATAATCAGATTTGCAAAGGTCAAACCCACAAATGTGGAGGGAGGACAATACATTCAATAAATAAATAAATAAATATCTCTACAGAATGCTTTGTCTGGCTGGTGCTTTGCATTCTTCTTGTAAGCTAGGTTCAGCTTGAAGTATCTGGCACTGACAGGATGGTCATGAGATGCCCTGTAGAGCACTGGCTGTCATGAATGGAGTCGAGGTTTTAGGGTCTCCTACGAAACTGCAGGGCCACACTGGAGCTTCCAAAGGCCCAGCACTGGGTATGGGACAAGGTTTGACAGGGCTTGATTCACTCGTGATCCCTTCCCACAGAGACTGCCCAAAGAGTGGCATGGGAGGAGGACAGCAGCAGATAGGTTCAGTGACAGCAACTGGGTTGGCATGGACAAGATGGGACCCACCTAAGTTTCCTTTCTTCTCAGTTTAAAAATATGTTATAGTCAGGGGGCAGCCAAGATACTCTTTTTAATTATTTTACTTCATATTGTTTCTCCCACCATCTTTTTTTAAACAACAAAATGGTACTTATTAAGTAAATGTACTTAGGCCATTTCTGCACTAGACTGTTGTAGCACTATTATACCACTTTCAACATCCTATGGAATCCTGGGGTTTGCAGTTTAAGGACAGGCCTCAGGCAAATCCCAGGATTGCATAGGATGTTGAAAGTGGAATAATAGCACTATAACAGGCTAGTGCGGAAATAGCCTTAGTGTCAGGGCAACAGAAGGCAACTCCTTTTTCTTCAGTAGTCACAACAGTGCTGTAGTTTGTGTTTAGCAGGCAAATCTGCTTGTGTTCAGAGTTATTTCTTTTGCTGTCAAAGTTGTTTTGGGCTGTAACCTGATTGGGAATGTAGAAGTATTGCAATGCTTGTAAATGCTGGAAGGTGATGGGGAAGAAATAGGTTAATTGTGTTTTTCAGAACTGCAGTTATTACACATTTCCATTTCATCTCAGAAAGGGTGAAGTGGAGTGGGGACTAAGAGCATTGAGTCCAGGACCTGAAATGAGCAACCTGTACTACCCTACACAATCACCTCAATTGTATAAATCTTTATGGTTCAGCTAAAAGCCATCACAACTGGCCACAATCAAATAAAACGCAAGTGGAAAAACATCACAACAACAATAAATGCAAATAAATTACAGTCAATAAACAAACAATACAAAAAGTATAAAAACTAGAACAATATATAATTACAGTATATAATTATGTTCTAAAACACCAGACTCAAGTACTTTCATCAAAATCACCTCAGTGTTCAGCTGTCCACACTTAAATATGAATTCTTAAGCTGATATCTGGGCCTATAACTATTCTGTGGAACCTTCTAAAACAGTGCTGCCTTTATCCTCTAGGGCAGTGGTTCTCAACCTGTGGGTCCCCAGATGTTTGTGGACTTCAGCTCCCAGAAGCCCCAGCCACTATGGTCAATGCTCAGGGCTTCTGGGAGCTGAAGTCCAAAAACATCTGGGGACCCGCAGGTTGAGAACCACTGCTCTAGGGTCTTACAAGACTTCAGAGGTGGTGTCGTGCAAAATTCAATTTGTAGATAGCATCATGCAGTCTACCTTCTCATCTCTTAGTTAGTCCCATGGATGCTTCACTTCTGACTGCCATTCTGAGTGTATGTTGCATTCATCTCTCATTGTCTGAATTTCGCTTTCTTCAGATGTTAGGAGATTACACACGGAAAGGACAGACAAAAGGCTTATGTGCCAACCCTCCAGTCTGACCTCCCCATGGCAGAAAGGTTGTGGAGAGAGATTGTTCCACCACCTACACTGGACCTGGGCAAAATAGGCTGCAATCTTGCATGGCTCACTCTAGCCTAATAGCTCCACATGTGCAACTATGCTACACTGAGCTACTTACCACTAGCCTCAGACCTACCATATTGCTGCTGAAGCCACTCCATGGCCATTCCTGCCTGGAAAAGACCACAGAAGCATCTGACTATGTTCCCACAACCCAACAGAAAGCAAGTGCACCACCCACTGGTTGTGATACTTCCCTAATGTCTCCCCACCAGACACAAATGACCAAGGGTGGGGGGCTTCAGTTGCTCTGTGGTAAGTTGGGGGAGTGGAGGCTAAGGCTGCTTCAGAGGGAGGAAGAGAATACTGACTGCAGTGGCCAAAAGTAGACATATGCAGGCACAGGGTTAATTTTTGCACACGTGTGCTACTAACAGGAAGCTAGCCATAGTGTGACTTCAGAAAACACTGGTGTTGCTTATTTCTAATTTAAGACATAAAAATGATCTCACAAGGAACACAGACCCGTTCCTAGAAAATGGCAGAAGTCTGGATGTCCTTGGTAAGAGGCCCTTACCCTGCTTATAGCCAGAAGGAAATCGAGCTTGTGAGACTTGGGGACAGAATGCCGCAGCTTCCAGTACACCAGGTGTTCCCAGGCAAAGACCAGCAAGCTCAGCCCCATGGCTACCAGCAGCATGTAGAAGACTCCTGCCATGTTGTCAATATCTAGCTTGCTGCTCATCACTTCATTCTTTTCATTTTGGCAGATCCCTGACAACCACACAGTCTCCAGTTTCTGGGTTTCACCTGAGAAATGAGTAACAGAGAGAGCGAGAGAGAGAGAGAAAGGAAGGAAGAGGGTGAGATCCTACCTAAGGAGTCCCTCCACTTAACATTATACAAGGACCCATTTGTTGCCCAACTCTGTTCTTCTGGTGCTTCTGTTCTTAACAAGCTGAGAATAGCGATGCACTCCACACCTGGATTGCAAGGAAAAGAGAACCAGTGTTTCATTGTGGCTGCCTTAAATATTTTACCATAGCTTTGACTGATGCCTCAGTATTGCCAAAGGGGCTATTTCTCCTGAAGTAAGAGCAGCTAAATCCATGGCAATTATCACAAAAAAAAGAAAAATTCCTAAAGAGATACATTTTTCCCAGAGGTGGGATGGTTGAGTTCATCTGCCCTGGAGCCCTGCCCCCCCATTCTTCCTTATGACACCATGCTCCAAAAATATTTGGCTGAAACAAATATGAAGTAGTCTCTGAAAGGATCTCTAATGTCACCACCAAATGTGTCTGAAGAGCACAAGTGGTCATTTTGCCTCATTTTTGGCCTCTCTGCCCCTAATTTAGGCCCACATGCCCCCCTTTTTTCAAGCAGAAGTGACCATCTGTTCACTACTTCTTTTGAATAAAGAGAGAAAGCAAAGCCCTTGTAGATGTAGAACAATGTCCAGTCAGGTCCCCAGGGGCTTCATGCTATGTTGTTGGCCATTTTTGGTGAAAAAACATCTGGTCAAATTTTGTGGGAGGTGATGGGAACAAGGCAATTGGGAGGCAACACCTCTGGCCCATGCCCCCCTCCAATTTATACACTCAAATAGTTTTCCAGTTTGCCCCTCCATATTTTTGTAATCCACAAGTTAGTGCAATTTTATTGTCTAAAGTGACAGCTGCTCTGTGCCTTCAAGTTGTTTCTGACTTATGGAGACCCTCAGGCAAACCTGTCATGGAATCTTCTGGGTGCTGAGAGTGTGTGATGCATCCAGGGTCACCCAGGCCTTCAGGGTCGCAGTCCAATGCTCAAACCTCTACACCACACTAATTTTGCTTAAATGCTTTCTTGGAAAAGGAGAAGGAGTTGGGACTGGTTTACAGATCCCAGTGGTTCTCTGAACCAAGATGTGCCTCAGTGGGAGTAGAATGGAACAGCCTCTCTTTCTATTAGAGAAACTCTGAAAGTCTGCCTTCAGTCTGCCAGCAGCTAGGGCAATGATGGTAAAAGGGTGGCCTTCAGACCACCATGCAGCCCCCAAGATGGTTTACGCTACCCTTAGCCCTTCCAGATCTCCAGATGGCCTTTATTTCGCCAAAACCATGGAGTGGTATCTTCTGGACACCTCCTGAAATGGTGATTCCCCTTTAATATAGGTTCCAGGGCTTTCTTCCATTGTTTAACAGCAACAAATGCCTTGTTTTTCAAAATCAAAAATTATTTCAAGACACTTCCAGACTTTTTTTCTTTGGTATTTGTTTTTGGTCTAAGGCATTTGGGAGGGGCATTTTTAGGGAATTAAGATTGCTCCCAGATTAACCACTGTTACCCACCCTTGAGTCAGGGATTGAGTTTAAACCAGAATGCGGCCCTGGAATATGTTTCAGTGATCATCCTAGAATAGCTAAATCTCATCTTTATATGTACAGTGCATTTCCCAATACACCAATACATCTGGGAACAGGAGGTCTTCTGATGTGACATCTAAGCCGATCTGAATCCTGACAGCAATGTTTCCTTTTTCTTTTAGGGAGAGAGAAGTCAGCTGTTACCAGTACCTGGATTGTTTGCAGTCATCCTCCCTGCTACCAAACACTTACTTGTTTCAGAACATAAGGAACAGTGTTCGGGGGGAGGATTGTGTGAGAGTCACATGCCAAAACATACCAAGGTGACTCCCTAAATGGTCCTTTAATTTGCTGTTGCTAATAGGACTCCATGGCCAAAATCCTGTTGGTGATTTTTATACCGGCTTAAGTCTTTTGTTCGGTATTGTACAATGAAGTATCCAATACCTTCTTATGCAATGCCTTTTTCTGGGTGTTCAAGGGCAGCTGGACAGCTTCTGCATGCAGCACCACATCACCACTGATTAGCCATGGGGGCACCACACGTCTATCCCTGCATACCCAGTGAAGAAGGAACAGCTTTCATACCCTGGAACTTGGTTCTTCGCCAAAATGTATTAGTAGTCCCTTTTTTTAAATTATTTTTGTACAGAATATGTACATTGATGGCACTTCATCATCACCATCATCATCATCCCATTAGTCTTTTGTTTTTGCACTGCCTCCTCCAGTTCTCTGATATCCCATTTAGTATGGCATTCATTAAAATACTTCTCCTCAATTCTCCTAAACTCCCAGTCCTGTACTTTAAAAAAAAATGTACAGCAATCACTTCTGAAGGGCTGCAAAGTGACAAGAGAGTTTTATTTCCTATTGAAGAGAAGAGAGGGAGTGGGGGGGGATTCAGGTAGAGAGAACTCTTCAGACACCTGACAGGAGATGTTGTGCTTGATTTAAAGTGAATTGCAAATAGTCTGGCAGAACAGAACAGCTCACTGAAACCTTCTCAAAATTCTCTGTAATGATGAAGATACTCAGGTCACAGGCTGACTGCTTGGTTACATAGGGGACGGCCAGCTTTCAAGCGTATTATAAAAGCACTCTGGTTTGGTAAGTTAGCTTTTAAGTAAGCATATTTGGGGTGCAGCATTCCTTTCATTTTCCCATTTGCAATTGAGTGATAATTTATATATGAAAAATGCCTGTCCTTTCAGCACCCACAAGGCTCCAAGGATAAAGGGAGGGGTGAAGTGAAACACTTCACTGCCAGATTGTCTGCGTGTATCTGAACTTTTAATGATGACAAAACATATTTCAAAATTAAAAGGCATAAAACTGTTGATAAACACAGAAGTGCTGCCAGGAAAAAGAGGAAGGGAGGGCACAAAAATACAATGAGTTTTACTATGTGTTTGTCAAATCACTGTGACAGTATTGTTTCCTTAGCTCTGAGGAGACAGAAACTTGACAGTTCTGGGATCCTTGGAGGAAAAGAAAATAGGAAACTGCAATAAACTCCCCCTAGGAACTAGGAGGCAAAGGAATTAGGAGGCAAAGGGGGAGGAGAGAGAATTACCCACCATCTCCCAGAAATTGCAGAAGGGCTAAATCAATGGCCCTCTTCCACTTGGAGTCTTTCTGGAGGGCAATGCCATAGCCAGTGGTGGCAAAGACTTTCCCACTGCCAATGGTGACTAGCTTGCAGCCTTCATCTTTGCCTGCCATGTAGTTGAGCACCGCAGCATCATATATAAAGGCATCTAGCTTTCTGGAATCAAGCAGAGAGACAAAATCAAATTAAAAAACTGCAGCTGTAAGTCACACCAGAGAACAAAACACACTGCATAATAATCCAGAAGAGGTGGATTACAGCACTCATACCCCACATACTGATTTGCAAGCTCCAAGCCCTTCCCAGAGCCTCTGATGTCCCCACCAGCAGAAAATAAAATATGTCAATTTATATTGAATAAGACACAGCCATCATCTCCCCCTTGGTGCTTTGTTTGCCTCAAAACCACAAAAGATGTTTTATGAAAGTGGAAACGGACGTCCAGTCACATCTCATTTTGATTTTTCCTTTTGTGGTAGGAGAGGGGAGATTTTCAAGGCTGGTGCAGCTCCTTCAGTTTGTCCTGATGGCATGCTCCTGGCCTTTGGAGTTTGTCCAGCCCTGAAAGAATACTGATAGGCAATCTGGCACCTCCTAGATGCTTTGGACTGCTGCTGCCATAATCCATGACCACCATCCATGTTGGCAGGGGCTTTTGGCAATTGTAGTCTAAAACATCTGGAGGACCCCAGGTTGACTATTCCTATCAAAAGGTGTCAACCGTGCAGCTGCAAAGTTCCATAAGACAGCAAATTGTGCTAATTATGTCTTAATTATTAAGATGGCTACAGTTAATTCCAAACAGATTTAAGCTTTTGTGAGACAGCCCTATATAAGACCCAATCAAAAAGCATCAGTGCTATGCTAACATAACTAACTATGGTAACATAGGCTGAACTGTACTTAGGGTGGATGGGGTGGTAAGACAGAGGCAGAGACAGATAGACTGACTGAGATAGTAACACCCTCCTGCTCATACCTTTGGGGAAAAAAAACACTCCAGCACTCTCTCTGAGTATGTATGTGTACACATGTGCACAGCCTTTAAACAAGTGAATTTTTTAAAAAATGCTTTAAAAATGGGTTCCACAAACAGAGAGGTAGATGAGCAAACCATGCTGGTGTGAATCTAGTGACACCTGACTAGCCACCTTCCATTGGACTGCCACAATTGCAGGGATGGCCTGTGGATCTGCTGCTGTGGCAGTGAATTCACTACGGATTTTATGGCCCTCTTTCCAGCCCGTACACCCCCACTCTTTGATATGGTTCAGTTGGTGAAATAGAATTTAATTGGCAAAATATATTAATTGGTTTTGATATAAAATGTGCCCTGCTATGGCTGTATGGTCGAGCTGGATGAGAAGACAAGACTGGCTGAACATGTGCACTGCAAATTAGGTCAGGAAACACTTCTAGGTGTAGCCAGGTCATAGTCAGAAAATCACCAGGAAGCTTCAGAGATAATAGGCTTGCAGTTAGCCTTAACAACTCCACCTTTTAAACAAGAGCATCTGGGAAATTCCCATCAAACCGCTGATAGTCTCAACATCTTTTCCTCTGACGAAGCAAACCCTTCCTTTGTCCTAAATCCTGTCTGATAAGCACTGAGCTATGAGGACAGCCATTAGCCCTTTGTCACCTAACTGTAAGACCAACAACCCATTCCAGATCTCATTTTCCACTCTGCGAACTCCATTGTTCACTCAGTCAGAAAGCCATGCGCATCTCTGCCCTCCAGGCAGAAATTGAGTATATAAAACCATAGTTTTGGCCAGTCAACTCTCAATAAACCGATTGCTGGTTGCCACTCTGCTGCTCTGATTCCCGATTGTACACTGTCCTTAGATGTGAGTCTATGGCCATTTCCACACGGGCATATTGCCCACACTAGGGTGACCTCTCTTGGAGGTCTTCTTCACCGGGGGATGCGCTAGAGCAGTTAAAAAAAAGTGAGCTTCTAGACCTCAAACTGCTCTAGCGCAGCCGTGGGGGTGGCACTGTGAGTTTTATAAAAACCACCTTCGCAAGTGGTTTTTATAAAACTCACCCGCGCTGCCCCGTGGCAGCCCCCGGTGAAGAACTGCAGAGACGCGGTAGCGCGCCCCTGCAGATCTGCCCGGGGGCGGGCTTCCGGCTGGTGCGCTGTCCTGATTGGCTGAGTGCTGCCAGAAGCCGCTGGCCACCATCTTGGGCGCCGCTGAGCGCTGCCGAAGGCGGCGTTTAGAATGGCGGATCCGTGCTCTCCGCAGGGACGGAGCAACCTGCTCGCGGGTAAGCTCTGCCCCTGCGTGTGTGGCCCCGTTTCGCCCCCCCGTGAGGAAAGGGCCTTTGCCACATCGCTGTTTCTTTGCCCCCCTTCTAGATTGGTAAGTATCACCCACTATGCCCTGAAATTTCACTATCCAAAAATTTCCTCCCTTTTCCTTCAGTTAGTCTTGTGTGATTACGTGATTGCTTGGATCTTGTGTGTGTGATTAATTCCCCCAGTAAAACACATTAAGCTTACTTTTGGATCTCTGGCTGGTAAATACTGGTGTAAAAGATCTTGTCAGGTTACCCTCCTCTTGCAGGCCTCTTCTTTGAGCTAATAATTCCCCTTCTTTGCACAGAGGTACTGGCATTGCGGGTGAACCCCTGAGTCACTCACATTTTGGGGTAACATCCCCTCCTCCTGCAGCTGCTCTGAGCTGAATAGGACCTTGTCTTGGGGCCCTGTCAGACTAGACAATTATAGCACTATGAATCCATTTTAACGGCATGGCAACGTTCTATGGAATCCTGGAATTTGCAGCTTATATGTGGCAATATTGAGAATCGGCTAATCTTGTATAGATTTCTTTTTAAAATCAAGGACTGCAAGATGGCAACAGATCAAAAGACAACAACAGAGGGACATTAGTAATAAAACAGATGCAACCAAGGCCACAATGCGAGGCAGGTAACAGAAAGTCCTGTTAGCAATATTACAGATCTAAAATCTGATCTTCCAAAAATGGTGGAAATGATATGGAGTCTCCTTTTGCTAAAATTAGGAGCGTTCAAGATTTTGAAATTTGTTTGCTGGATCTGTAAAATAAAATGAAAAGGGAGGAGGATGAAGAAACCAAGTGGTACCTTGGAGACTGATTTATTTTAGCATGAGCTTATTTGTTTTCCAGTCTGCTTCTTCAGTGCTTAGACTAGCATGCTTATTTCTTTGAAAATGACTGCATCTATAGAAGAAGGCTATCAGTCACCATATACCTCTCAAGCACAAGAAGAAGCCACATCTATAAAGAAGCTTGAGCTGAGCTTCATTGATCTGAAGGCCTCAATGATTGATTCATGGGATATAAAAATTGACAAGGTATTCCCCAAAAGAGGGAAAGCTCAAATGTTTTCCACATAGTTCAAAACATCCCAATTACTGGAGATCTCTGAAAAGCAGATGTTTTGGGTGTACCTTATGTTCAGAACCTCGGATGTTAACTGCACTTCATAATAGGAATCAGCAGTTCTGCACAGAATAAGCCAGTTCATGTGCAGACAGAGCATGGATGCCTAGCTCCTTCTTCACTGGCTTGACTTGTCCTCAGAAGTGAAGAGGGACTTGTAGTGAGAGCCAAGAACTGAAGTAAACATTCTAGCAAGCAGCGAGACTGGCACTTCATGGAATTCTAGTCAGCTCTAAGGTCAAGACTGGCAGAGAGCTATTTTATGTTTAACAGCATCACACAGCACCAAATATGTACAAAAATTGGACCCTTTTGACACAGTGGTGCCATCTGGGGGCAAGTTGACCAATCCCATGAATGCCCCAAGAGTTCTGAATGTCTTCACAGGATATTATGGATTCAGTATGTAAGGCAGGTGTGGAGGAGCATTCAGCAACACTAATGAGAATCCATATCAGAACTTATCTGCAGGAAACAGAATGAAATAATTGGCTGACAGAAAACGATGCTTAAATCTGAAAGGGCTGAACCAACAACACTGTGCGCATTCAAAACTTACATGCTTCTCAGCCTTTTGGTTAAGATCAAGTGTAGCACTTACTCAAAACATGACAGGGTCTCTGTATCACCATTGTGGATTGTGAATCCATTTTGAGACAGATAACATTGAGGCCATCTTATGCTGCAAACACTTACCCCATTTTGAGGCTGACAAGAGCATCCTCCACTGAACGTTGGTTGTATTTCACCATATGGGAATGCATGTCATGGTAGTTGCTCCGAATGTTCCTCTCTGTGCTGCCGTTGGGAACTGTTCCAAACCGAAATGGGGGATACTGATCCTGGGGCTTCTGGAACTGAGATGGAAACCACACACACATACTCACACAAAAGTCTGTTGGTTGCTCCAGATAAGAAACACCACCCTCTGTTAAGCCCTGCTGATGGATATTTCACGAAGGTGGAGTTAAGTGCCACCATTTTGGCATAAAACAAAAATCTTTTACTGCAGTTTTTAAAAACTTGACAGCCCCTTTCACCACGGTGTATAGGAAGATAATAATAGAGAAGTCTTGAAATAGGCAAAGCAAAGCTGTTCAGTTATCGCCAGCCTTATAATGAAAAATACTGTAGAATGCTATTATTACTTTAGATGCTATAAAAGTGCTTCTCCAAAAGTTAGGTATAGGAAGCAATATCATGGGCAGAATCTTGTGATGATGCACTATGCTAGTGGGTGCACTTTTCCCACAGTGGTGATGAGGGAAGGCAAACAAAATGTGCTCATTCTGAGCAGCCTGTTTCTCCAAGGCCATTTCTGCCCTACACTGTTATAGTACTATTATCCCACTTTCAACATCCTGTGGAATTTTGGGGTTTGTAGTTTACTGAGGCCAAAGAGGTCCCTGGCTGAGAATTCTAAATGCCCCTCCCTAAACTGCAAACCCCAAGATTCTATAGGATGAGGAAAATGGAATAATAGAACTATAACAGTGTAGTGTGGAAATGGGCCAAGACTTTACTTTCTTCAGGGCTGGTCTTCCCCTGGGGCCTTTTTATCCTTGCCCCCGCCTCTACCTATGCATAGTTATGCCAGCATAGTGCACTGTCCTGATTCTGGCCTTTGTGTGAAACCAGTTTTAGCTGGTAACCAAAATCTATCTGCTTTCATGTAATTATCATTTACAGAAGAGTCTTCTGCAATTCCAAAGCCAACAAATGGACAGTCATCCCTCCACATTCACTAGGATTAGGGGCATAGGACCCCCATGAAAGTGAAAAAACCGTGAATAACTCTAGGCCCTCTCAAACCATATTTAACACACAAAAAAAGTGTACGATCACCATATTCAACCCATCATGGATTTCTTTGAGGCGCCAAGATTCCTTCACCAGGCAGAAGTGGGTGGCTGGTGGCGCTTCCTGCCACCTCCCCTGCTGCCCCACAGCATTTTTAATAGGTACTTACAAGTCTCATTTGCAGTTTCTCAGTCTCACTAGGCTTGCAGTCCCTATTAAAGATGGCATAGGGCAGCAGCAGAGCTGACAGCAAATAATCTGTGAATAACCAAATCCACAAAAGTGAAACCCTCAAATGTGGAGGGCTGATCATTATGCCATTCATTATTAAGGCCTTTTCTGCACTACACTCTTATAGCACGATGATTCCACTTTCAACATCCTATGGAATCCTTGGGTTTGCAGTTTTGGGAGGGGCCGGTCCTAAGTCATCTCACCTATTAGCTATTCCCCCCGCCCATTCCAGTATTATCAGTTGCTCAAGGCATCCCCACTCTCAGTATTTTACATGCAGTACATGACTGCCCCCCCTCCACTGCCATCACCACTCCTCACCTTCTTATCGCTCAGCCCAGAGACAGTATCAATATATTGCTCCTGGATCATGAATGCTGCCAGATTGGCAGTGTAGCTGGCCAGAAAGATGACAGCGAAGAAAGCCCAGATGAGCACCATGATTTTACTGGTGGTTCCCTTGGGGTTTTCAATGGGAACAGAATTGTTAAAAACCAGAGCCCACAACAGCCAGACTGACTTGCCAATAGTGAAGGAGGGTCCCCCAGACTCTAGAAAGATGGAGAGAAAACAATGTGGGGGTAGCAAGTTTTCCTTACTAGAAATAAGAAGGGTGTTTTGTTTCTTTTTTTCCTGTTGGCAACCAGTTTTTATTTAGTGACATCTTTAAAATATTTCTTGCAATAATTCCAACAACATTGATCAAAACTTGCTATTTTGTATCTTCAAACACCTGCTTCTGCATTTAAAGGCTTAGAGGTACAGAAGAATTTAACAAACATCAGTACTGAAGATTTAACTTAACAAACAGAATTTAGCAGAAGCCTTAGCAAACAACAGTGCAGGTACAAAATAGAGGATGCAAGATCAAGGTCCCAACATGGTTATGAGGAGATCTACAAATCAAATTGTTAGATTACTACTACTGCTACAATTACTACGTGCAATCTAGCTTTCAAGTGCAAGAATCTTTTGTAGTTACTCCCTTATAATTCTCTGGTCTCTATGACTGCAAGAAAAAGCCTCAAAAACAAAGCATGAGGATGGGGCTTTAATTAAGCAGATCTCAGATTTTCTAGACATACTGAAGGAAAGGAAGAGTTGCAGTTAGAACATTTTAGAGTTTTGAATGTGTCCATTTACCTTATGCTGACAATTAGGAGCTTCTGCTGTTATTTCTAAATTAAGCATCCGTAATACTAAACCAATCAAAAAGTCCTAAAAATCTGAACTAGAGAAGTGAAAAATGGTTCACAAGAGCCAAACTACAGTGAGAAGGAGACAGCAGCAAGGTCCTGTCATGGTTGAGGACAGCTAAAAATTGTGAGTCTATGTGTATTTCCCCTCCAGGCTCTTGCCTGTTCTTTCCTATTAGCTATTGTCCCTGATTTCCAGAATTCTTACCCTCTTTTAGCCCCCCCCATCACCAGCAATTTTGCTAAAGCGAGTGGTGAGAAATCCAGATTGTTCTCTGGAAGACAAGATGGGTGGACTAAGGTGGGGAATGGGCGCAGCGGGAGGAGGGCAGATTTACTTTTACCACTGAAGGAGACTTTTCATTACACATGTCAGGATGTGTAAGTTTTAATAAGCCTGTATCAAGGACAGGGATGGTACAACTGGCCTGGGGCTGACAGCTTCTCAAAGCAGCTGTGAGAAATCTTCTCCCCGGCTCATAAAGATGTGAAAGGTGTTAGCAGGAGGGGCTGCTCATGGGTTTACAGGCAAACCTACAAATCAGGCAGGCTGATCTGGACAGCAGTTGACAGTTCAGAGACAGAGATGCTGACAGAGAACTGGGTCATATCTGTAGAAAGCACAGCTGCTTCTGCACAGTGCTTTTAAGAACCCAAGTCAGACTGAACTATGATGCACTTGCTATGGGCAAATCATTAGAGGACCAGCCACTTTGCAATCAGGAATGTTTTTCCTATGGACTGGTTCTGAATAGCAACAAGGTTGTACCATTTACAGCAGTGGTTCTCAACCTGTGGGCCCCAGATGTTTTTGGACTTCAGCTCCCAGAAGCCCCAGCCACTATGGTCAATGCTCAGGGCTTCTGGGAGCTGAAGTCCAAAAACATCTGGGGACCCACAGGTTGAGAACCACTGATTTACAGGATATGCCCATTACACTGTCCTTAAGCAGCTTCTTCATGCTTTACCTGTCAGCCATCCATCAGGTACAAAGATAGGTAGGCCTCCAGCACAGGAGCCAGAATTTCATCAGGTGATGCACCTTTGTCATGCACATGTGAAGAAATCTGCACTCAGTTTTTTCTCTCCTTGTATGTAAACATACAGGAGCCTTGTTTTCATATCCAGCTGTCTAGTCAGTCTGTGCATGTGCAGATAAACCAAGTACATAAATTACAAGATAGCTGTTTTATTTCTGCCTCTATCACCCATTAGTACAAGACTATAGGGAGCAAAGTTGGGTATTGGGAGTACTTGCCCAACAAAATTTCCCAATATCTGAAAAAAAATGGATAGTGTCATGACATTCAAAAGAAGATATTTATGCCTAGATTGTAAAAATGTAACAACCACTAGCAGTACACACTTCAACAGAGATATCAACACCATATACCAAAGTGCCATCATCTGTGCTTCAGTGCATAGTTACTTCTATTATCTCCTTTGTGGTCCCTATGCACATGGAAAGATGATCAGTGGCACAGCACTACCAAGTAGCAAAAAAGATGCAGATAAACAACAACCACACATTAGTGAACACTGCTGGATTACCACAGAGTGATATGTGCATATGAGATGCCTCATTTACCTAGTCATAAATCTGCAACAGGATAAATGAGATACCTGAAAAGACTCTAACTGGAAAATTAGGGAACTGGAGCAAAATGGGATTCTTGTGCAGTGGTCTCCCTTTGATAAAGACAAACTTTTTGACGGGTTACTGAAACCCTGCTCACCCTTTGCAACCACAGATGTTCTCCTTTGTTACTGAGACCCATTAACATGCCTGAATGTATCACAGTGGGAGAGAGTACTCTACCCCCCCCCAAGCTCAGCATGTTTTCATAACTTCCTGGCAGTCCCTTGGCAGTGGCTCCTCTTGGAATTGTAGACTAATGTCCAACAGGTAAGAGCTGACTTTACTGACTTTAGCTGTCTGTTATGTAATAAAAGAGTTTGGAGATACCTATGACAAACGACATCCAGCTTTTGTCCACCTGCTGCAAGACCCATTCACTGGGTCATTTGGAAACTTACTTACTTTTGCCACTGGTTAAATTCTGATTGTAGCCAACAGGGCTGAAATATTCAAACATGAAGACTGTGATAGCGACGACAGTGAGACACATCACAAACATCATCACCCACACGGCCGGACTGTAAGGTTCTAGAAGACAAGAGGAAGCCAGTCAGCTCAAGGAGCATTAATGGTTAGGGATGGCCCATCGATACCCTCCCAATGCAAGCTCCAAATTCCTCCCACTGATGTAGAAAGAAAGGGTGATCCAGAGACCTTCCTTTGATGCCTGCTGATCAACAACATCTGCCAGTGCATGTACTTCCCTTAGGACACTCCCTCATAAGTTACCAGCAAGAGACAGAAAACAAAAATGTTCAGGTGTAGAACAGCCTTGCCCACAGTTCCAGTCAGTCAAATTTTGATTAACGATGATCCTTTCATTTTTTCCCCTCCTCCACAGTAACTTGGTTCCATTTCTCTCTCACCAAGATTTTCATTCCTCCCCGCCCTATTTAGTTAATGCTCCATAGCTATAATGTTAAATCCTAACACACACACGTGCACGTGCACGTGCACACCCACACCCACACACACACACACACACCAATCCTGTAGGGCTTTTCCCACTCAATTCTTGTATCTTTCATTACTGCAGAATGTGAGAGTTCAACAAACCTGCTGGTACTTTCTCCTCCCATGTTTCTTGTTGTTTTCATTTCCCATCAAGTTATACACACACTACACAGTTATAGTGCTATTATTCCACTTTCAACACCCTGTAGAATTTTGGGGCTTGTAGTTTGCTGAGGCCAAAGAGCTGTCTGGCTGAGATTTCTAAATGCCTCTCCCTAAACTTCAAACCCCAGCATTCCACAGGATGTTGAAAGTGGGATAATGGCACTATAACAGTGTAGGGCGGAAATGGCCCCTTGTTATTCAGCCTTGATCTGATCTTGCAGACTCATGGCTGTGGCTTCCCTGATAAAATCTATCCACCTGTTATGCAACCTTCTTTTCCTACTGCTGTCTGCTTTATTGAGCATTATCATTTTATTTTCTTAAGGGTCACATTGTCATGTGATATGTCCAAACCATGATAGTCTCAATTTTAGCAATTTTTCACTTCTACAATTTGGCCTAAGACCCATTTACTTGTCTTTTTGTCAGTCCATGGTATCCATAGAGCTCCTTTCCAGTACTGCATTTCAGATGCATTTAACCCCTTGCAGTCAGCTTTCTTCACTGTCCAGCTTTCACAGTCATGCATAGGAATCATGTGTAGATGGTAACTCATGTGTTTTATGCTTTTTTGACTATATAAGCACCAGCACTAACTTCTGAATATTGGAAACAGAGGGAATGCTAATAAAGGTAACTATATTAATAATGGGTATTGATACAGATTGGTTGTCGTGGGGCTATTGAATTCTTCCCCAACTCTATTCTGAAAAATAAAAAGGCAAGACTTGCATATGACTAAGACAGAGAGAAGCCTTCTTTGTGTATTATACTAGTGCTGTTCTTGCTCCTCTCCCGTTGGAAATCCAGAGAATATGGGTAAGTGGGGAGAGGGCAAGCTCCACCTCTGTTCCAGTCTCTTGAAAGAACACATGCAGACTAGGGTGGGTGAACCTGACACTATGCTGCTATTAATTGTATCAGGCAGCAGCAGTTTTGGAAAATGCTAGGCTAGCATGGGGGAGTGTTATGCTGCACTATAGATGTTTTGGCTTACAGCTCCCACAATTCTTTAGTGATCATATTGGCTGAGGCTTATGGAAGTTGTAGTCCAAACCATCTGGAAGGACCAGTGGGCCCTCCATATCCAGGGATTCTGTATCTACCTATTCAACCACTCATGGCTTGAATACATTCAAAAAGAAAAGAAAGAAAAATCCAAAAAGCAAACTTGCTTTTGCCATTTTATATAAGGGATGCCATTTTACTATATCACTGTACATAATGGGACTTGAGCATCCACAAATGTTGGTATCCACAGGGGTGCTGGAACCAAACCCTAGCAGATACCAGAAATCCACTCCACTTTATTAGAGTATTACAAAGGTATTCTCTGATGGCTGATTAATGAGTAAAATTCACTAAAGGTCCTTTCACAGTAGGCTACACAGTAGTACATAGTATATTATAGCACTATAATCCACTTTTAATTGCCATGGCAACATCCTATGGAATCCTGGAGCGTGTCATTTAGGGCGAGGCATTTGGAATTCTCAGTCCATGACTGCCTCATCAAACTGCAAACCTTAATTCTTTTTAATACAGGAACCAAAAAAAGTTTTTTCTCATATTACAATGCTATAATCACTTCACAAGTAAACTGGCACTTTGGCACTATAACATACAACCCAAAGAATTTTTGTTTAAAAGCCTTCAAACCATAGGATCACTACAGCAAACCATGCCTTCCCTTTTTTTTTTTTAAAAAAAACTCTTTTGAAAAGCCCCAGTGCCAATCCAAGGAATAGCACCCCTAAAAGAATGGAATGAGTAAATTCAGAGGTAAAAACAACCAGCAAAACCCAGCGGCTATATCACAAAAATTCACGCATCTTTAGATCAGTCTGTAAGAGACCTGAGAATGATTTTTTTTTTTTTCAGATATTCCCCATACCATCAAGATGAGAAGGGACCTTAGCTACACTCCTCCTATTTATCAAATAAAAATTATATAAACAGATAGGGGAATAAGAAGGAGAAGGAAAGTCACAAAAAAGGTAGAAATATTTGTTCACCAAAAGATTACCTTGCAGAGAAATGCAGAGTGTGTATGCCAGGGCTGGGGGCGGATGGGCCCATCAGCCAGGACTGTCAATAAAATTTGCCAGTCAGCTAAGAACCAAGGCTGGAATGTTTTCAGGAGCGTTTAGGAACCCCAGAACACATTAAAAGTGGTACAGAGTAAATAGGTTCCTCAGTCATTTCAATATTTTTCATCAAATGCCCCCCAAAGCTACTTGGATGTTCTTATCATGAGTCTACGAATGGGGTGGGGGGAGACCTGTTTCAGTCACTTTTCAGAAGTGGTTTGAGTGGTGAACTACAACTTTGGATAACAGAGATTCAAATCTTTGGCTGACCATGAAAATCCACTGGGTGACCTTGGGCAAGTCACACTCTCTCAGACACAGAGGAAGGCAAAGGCAAACTCCCTCTGAACAAACTTTGCCAAGAAAACCCCATGAAAGTTTCACGTCAAGGTTGCTTGTTGTAAATCAGAAACAACTTGAGGGCACACAACAACAATTTTCAAGCACCAAGGTATGTGATTCCACTGTGTTTCGCAAGGCTGATGCAAGACATAGGCAGTTGTAAAATATCATTTCCCTGTGACCATCTGTTTGGGTACTTCAAAGATAATTCCCCTGGCTAACAGCTGATCTTTCATGAGCAAAGGAATAAACCTAACCATGGTACCTTCCAAGATAATTTACAAAAGATTTTTCAAGATTTCAGTTTATACCCCAGTTCATATTTGGCTACAAGTGTTGTTCCCAGTGTCAACAGTTTCATGAAATGGAAATCCTTCCACAAGTCATTCCCATTGCAAGAATTAAAAGTAAATAAATAAATTACAAGGGCATCAGTTGCTAGATTACAACCCAGAGATTTGTTTTGTGTGCTTCAGAAGGCTGGATAAACAGGTAATACGGCAGCTGCAATTTTACTCCCGCATTTCCTTCTCGATCCTTTCCTCTGCCTCCTTCCTGCCTGCTGGATTACAGACACATTGCCTAATGGGGCAGGAGTAACCCACTCGAGGTAGATGAAAGCGGGGAAGCAGGGAGAAAGAAGCAGGAGAAGCCACAGTGGCTACATCCATACTCTCTAACTGTCCTGATTTGGCAGGGACAGTACCAAATAATCCTTTTTCATACCACTTTTTCAGGTGCTTTTAAAATGTCCCCACTTTCTCTCTCCTTAGCTTATTCTGGTTACTGCAATCTGAGTTTACTGTAAAAAGTAGTTTGCATTTAACTAACTCCGTAGAGGTGGAAGGAGAGGAAGGGGCTTTATGTTGTGCTTCTGGGTTGGACTACTGCAGCAGCCTCTCTTGGGCCATTTCCACATGGGCATATTGCCCACGCTAGAGCGACCTCCCCAGGAGGTCTTCTTCACCGGGGTCTGCGCTAGAGCAGTTAAGAAAAGTGAGGTTCTAAACCTCAAACTGTTCCAGCGCAGATCCGGGGGTGGCGCTGTGAGTTTTATAAAAACCACCCTCAAAAGTGGTTTTTATAAAACTTACCCGCGCTGCCCGTAGCAGCCCCCGGTCAAGAACTGCAGGGACGCGGCAGCGCACCCCTGCAGATCTGCCCGGGGGTGGGCTTCCGGCTGGCGCGCCGTCCTAATTGGTGGAGCGCCGCCAGAAGCCGCCGGCCGCCATTTTGGGCACCGCCAGGAGCTGCTGAGCGCTGCCGAAATTCAGCGGCGTTTGGAACGGCGGATCCGCGCTCGTCAGAGGGACGGAGCAACCCGCTCTTGGGCAAGCTCCGCCCCTGCGTGCGCGGCCCCGTTTCGCCCCCCCCATGAGGAAAGGGCCTTAGTTTGCATGTTCTTCCTCATTAATAACTTTTGCTATTTGGCCCACCTCTGATGCGATTTGGCCAGAGGTATCTCATCTATGGAATTTTGGAGGTTATGTACATCTCCCATTTCACCTGTACATTTCTTTCTTTCTTTCTTTCTTTCTTTCTTTCTTTCTTTCTTTCTTTCTTTCTTTCTTTCTTTTTTGGAAAATATTTTTATTGAAAGTGTAGTTTTGAAAATAACCCCACCCTTCCCACTTCCAGGCTTACATATTCCAGTTGAATCTACTTATTTTCTTTATGTATATACATAGTTTCTGTTTTACAAAGAAGAGAACGATTACATTTTTCCTTTTTACATTTCTTTATATCTTTATATACCTTTATATCTTTATCCAGTCCAAAACTTCTCTTCATTCCCTTTTGAAGTTCTGGACAGGTTTATTTTTCAGAGAAAATGTTAATTTTTCTATCTCTACTATATCCAGAACTTTTAATTTCTATTCTTCTATATCAATATATTTCCTTTCTTTCCAATATTGCGCATATGTCAACCTTGCAGCAGTTATTAAATATAATAATATCTTCTGATGACATCTTATTTCCCTTTGTTCCCCTACCACATTTAACTAGTAAAACTCCACTTTCATTTCAAAATTCAAATTACAAATTATTTGAATTTCATCATGTATCTCCTTCCAAACATTTTTTGCTATCCTCCACCACATATGAAAGGAAGACCCCACCTTTTCATCACTTCGCCTGTACATTTCAAGGGGTAGAGAGATGGTAAGCCAGCTCTTCCTACTGCCTTGTGAAAGGAGGGTGGAATATGCCGATTCAGGCTGAGGCTTCCCTATGAGTAGGACCTGTGAGTTGCGCTGCCGACTACAGTGCCCCTCATGTCTGCTCCCCCTACGGCTATGCCATGTGGGCACGCTCAAAACAGGGAGGCAGGAGGGAAGTTGCACAATTACAAAGAGGCATTTAAAAAGACAATGAAGAGAATCAAGAGGAGTGCAGGGGAGAGAGAGAGAGGGAGGGAGAGGCAGCCTTCATCAGATGACAATCACAGACTGAGCAAGGAAAAGAGAGACAGAGAGAGAGAGAGAGAGAGAGCGAGCTCCAGCATTAAAGGGCAGGCTGAAGGATGGGATTAATTCAGGCCCTCAAAATCCAGCAACCAAGGCCCATTTGTCATCGTGTCCTTATCTGTCAGGGAGGACAGAAACTTTATCTGATGGCATCAGATGCATTTCATCAGCATCTTGAGGCAGATGAGACAGGGAAGGGATGGAGAGAGGACGGCAAACGGAGAGCCAGCAACATTGGCAAGAGGACCCCCACCCCACTCCCCAATTTTTACTGCGCTTAGTTTTGTCCATCATGCATCCAATCCACCTGACAAGATCTGGTGCCCTGGAGATAAAGATGGCACCTACTGTCCCCAGCCACCATGGTCCAACAGATCTAGAGGATGTCAGGTTGAGGGGTGGCTGATTTGGATAACTAAAGGGAAACAGACAGCTCTCTTCTTATCTTTGGGTTCTCTAGTATCCCCACTCTCAATAATATTTCTGTTGTTGCCAACTGGCTTTCAAAGACCATTTCTGCACTACACTGTTTATAGTGCTGTTATTCCCCGGCTTTCAACATCCTGTGGAGTTCCGGGGTTTGTAGTTTCCTGAGGCCAAAGAGCTCTCTGGCTGAGAATTCTGATGGCCCGTCCCTAAACTGCAAGCCCTAGGATTCCATAGGATGTCGGAAGTGGAATAATAGCACTGTAACAGTGTAACACGGAAATGGCCAAAGTTTACTTCAGGGTACAAATGTTATATCTTCTCTAAAAGAAATGACTACGGAGCAGAGGGATTGTGATAAAAGAGGCAGCCACTGCACTCTGTAAAGGTTGGAGGATATGGAATATGGAATTGCTGAGTTTAAAAAACGATCTTTAGCCACCTCCCACTCAGGGATGGAGGAGACATTTGTTCAGTTTCAGTTTGCACTTCCCAAACCATTATATCAGTCAAAACACAATTATCCTTAATATTCATACTGTTTCTCCAATTAAAACATGTGTAAAAATGCATAAACTGAGGAAAGATGTAGGTAGAAACATATATAAGAGTGAAAGAATTGGACAAAAACGCATTCAACCAGGGGAAATTGCTTGCTAATGTATACGCCAGACAAAATGCTGTAGAAAAATAGGAGAAAAAAATTGATGCATAGTCTTAAAATATCTGCAAATTCATGCAGAGATTGGATGGGACAAACATAAGACTGAAAAACTGGAAACCAGATTAAAACCAAAACTGACACATTTCTCCATCTCTACATCACAGAAATGTCTCTCTTTCTCCAAGTGACTTATTTTCTGATTCTCTAATTATTGTGAATGGTTATGTTTTCTGGCAGATTACTTAAAAGCCAAAGAGGTATAATGCTACACTCACACCTACGCCAAATAACTTTCCATTACTATGCCCATAACTAATATTCGTGTTACGGAACTGACAAGCACCCCACTGCTTAACAAACATAATTCAGGGGTGCCTCACACAATGCAGTTATAGTGCTGATTCTACTTTAACTGCCACGGCAACATCCTGTGGAATGCTGGGGCTTGTAGTTTGGTCAGATGGACCAGAGGAGAATTCTCTGGCTGAGGATTCTGAAGGCCCCTCCTCAGATTGCAAATCCCAAAATTCCACAGGATGTAGCAATGAAAGTTAATGTGCTACAGTAGTGTAGTGTGGAAGGGCCCAAGGACCCACGGGGACTCAGTTCAGAGGGTCACAGAAAAACAAAGGGGAATGTTTCTTCACTTTACAAACGTAACAGATAGAACTATACGCCATCCACTTTCCAGATTCCTTCCAGTATTTTTTATTCTTGATCTGGTTGTGAGGCAGTATTTTGGTCAATTATCTCTACCTATAAATAGAGACAACCCTATAAACAGGAATAAGTCTATTCTACAAAGGTTAATTTGCAATTCTTAAAACATAAAAACATTTAAAAACATATTTTGAATATATTTTTTACAATTTATGCCTTCTAAATATATTTTCTCTCAAAGGACATCTTTCAAAATATAATTTATCCTAAAATACTATTTTCATACACATTTGGTACACTTTTTTCCAACCAAGAATTTGAATAACAGAATTTGAATTACAGAATTTGAATAAATGATTCCCAATGGACTAGTAAGTACAGATAAGCGCAGTTCATACCAGAATCTGTACAGAATGAATTCCTAAAGCCTCCCTTCCTATCAATTAGTGGGCAAAATTGTTTCCTACTGAACACATCACTAGTAAATCTTCAATATGTATTTATTTCATACTTGACATATTCCACTGGTATGTCACACTCTCTCATACCCCAGAAAACCCTGTGATAGGTTTGCCTTGGAGTTGCCATAAGTCAGTCTGAAGGCCCATAATAACAACAACAACAAATATCACTGATTCCCCTTGCCCCCACAATACATACCGTATGTTGATGTTAATTGAATGTGTGCTTATTCCTGGAATGAATTAAACAGTTCTCCATGCCTCCTATGGAATTAGCTCCACCCCAAATGCTCTTAAGAAGCATTATCTTGATGCGAAAATATCCACAGGAAAATGTATTTTGTACAGGGCCAGTCATAAGTTCCAACTACATGTTGTGGAAGTCCAGGAGGAGGATGGCTGTTCTCTTCTCGAGAACTTCAGCTGGACATTGACCAGGCTTCCCCTGCTCTCCCACTGAATGGAAGCTGCTTTTCATTGGGGGAATATTCCACAAAGAGGTACTGAATACCTCCTTCCACAACATCTGCAAAAAAGGTGTACAATGGAAGATTCCAGCCATTGAAGGCAAGAACCCGTTAGCAATTTATTTATCCTTATTTTATTTCTATTGCTAGAGATGAGAAGCAGTTGTTGCTTGTTGTCATTTGCCATCATGTCAACTTTGACTCATGCCAGCCCTGAATGGGAAACCTCCAGGAGCGTGGGTCATCAACTTCCCAGCTCAGCGCTTACAAACTCAGGGCCTTGGCTTCTTTGATTGAGATAACCCATCTGTAGTGCAGTTTTCCTCTTTTCCTACTGCCTCCCACTTTTGCAAACATTATAATCTTTTCCAGTGAGTCACATCGTCTCATGATATGGCCAAATCACAACAGCCTCAGCTTAGCCATCTTTGCTTCTTGTGAGACGGGAAGTGGCGCTTGTACAATTTTCTGCCACCCATGTCCAAATAACCTAGCAGTCTTTGTCTATAAACCTCTTGGGTAAAATGGTTATTCCAGCATAAATGTATTGAGTGGCTTTGTACAACATGAGATCCAACCCATCCTTGTGCAGTAAGTGCAGTTCCCTCCTCCACCAAACACTGACTGGCCAGTGGGGCATGCCTGGGCACCCACAGGCATACATTCCACAGGCAAGGGAAGGAACAGCGTTCACCCTTCAGGGTCAGTATGCTGTCAGAGTTTCATATACCACCAGTACTCCTATAGGATCTAGGCCTCTGAATGCTATGCACCCTTATTACTTATAATTTAATTTATATCCCACCTTTTCCCCAAGATGGTAGCTAAGCTGGGGTCAATGAAGAGCCTCATTTGCTCTTCCACTTGAGGGAGCAAAATGGCTTGGAACCACCTGATCTGAACCTATCCAACTATTAAGCAAGTTTCTGTTTGAAATCTTAGACTGATCAATCATTTGCTATGTCCAAAGGCAAACAAAGTCCTGTTTCAAGGATAGCATTTCAAAAATTCCTGGAACATGACAGCAGTGATGTGTAGATCCCTTGTGGGAGATATAACTCACTTGCTGAGTACTACACTGTGAGGGACTAACTTGCATAATGCAACATATGGGCCTATTTTTAAACTACTGAATGATAGAAAGCCGGATATGTTCCTTCTTACACAGAAACATCCAACAATGCTCACTTAAATAGCCACGTACCAACATTAATTTGTCATTTGATGTTCTGGTAGATGTGTAACTGCATTAACCTATTTTCCCTGTGGATATTACTGTAAGTGACATTCTAAAAACAATCCTCTCTGTTTCCACAATTAGGTGTTTGCAGTCCCACAAACCTTTATTCAACCCTGCAATCAATTGCAGTGATAACTCTGCTTCCACTATACACCCTTGTTTTTCAAAGCAAAGATTTTAATGCCTTAAGCTTTTGGCACAGATGATGGTTGGTGCTAAGGAAGTGCAAGACAGGAAGCGACAGCTTTGGTTTCACAACAGGAAGGAGGAGGGTTGTGTCAAAGGAAGCCCTGCTCGCATGCCTCTGAGGGACTGTCATGGTATCCAATGAGAAGTCAATGTCCTCACCTGGCATCGAACAAATAATCTCAGAGGGAGCTCTGCAGAATGGAAGTAAGCACATCTTTAGTATAACCCTTCCTTTGAGGGGAATGATAATCGTATGATACAATACATCAGAATCAAAACTTTTACATTTGCCCATGGCTCAGTGCACCCAAGACATCAAAAAAGGAAAGCCACTTTCATACGTTAAATCCACAGAGAAAGACCATATATACAGGGGAGATGACATTGAAGTAGCAGCCTCCACCCTTGCAATCTGTGTGTTGATTCCAAGGTCTGAAATGAGACTCTCTGTGTCTGTCTGTGTACAGGTGCATTGGCATCAGCACCTCTCCATGCAATTGGAAAAACGGCTGGTGTTCCACAGAATACCAAGCACAAGGCCTCCAGGTATGTAAGCTGCTGGGCAGAAATGGCCTAAGGGTCTAGCTGTAGGCCACTGTCAGTACACATTTACTGAATATCCATGATATGAACACACAAAACTCACTGCAGAAACCAGGACCAATCTGCTTATTATTATATACTGTTCATTCCTTAAGCAGTGCCCATTTCTGCTCTCAGTGGAGACTATGGGAAGAATCCTGTAGGCAGTTTACACTGGCATGACATCCATTAATGCCAGCGTAAGTTCTGAACAGCTAGATAGCTCTTACACATGTCCTTGCAGCCAATAATTGGCTGCCTGTGGAGCTGCACCAAGGAGCCTCCAACTGCCTTTGTGCACTTAACGGAGGGGAAGTGAGCTGAGATTCTGCAACATCTAGATGAATGTAAAGTTTTACTTGATGGAACTACACTGTGATAGATGATGGCTCTGAAGCTGAGGAAAAACTGATTGTGCCAGAACAGAGCCAGTGATTAGCCAAAACAACTTGCAAGCATTCCCAGCAGCTGAAGGACAAACGGAGGCAGAGTTGCCCCAACCAGCTCCAGAGGGAGAAGGAACCAGCAGTGATTTGGAAGAATTACAGTCACCTGAGCCCCTTAGCCTCCAGTCATGAAGAAGGCTGAAACGGGCAGCTCAAAGGGAAGCTGCGTTGGCTAGATTAAGGAAGCAATGACAAGTAACACTTGTCTCTGTGGCTATTTAGGTCTGTCAGCGTGGCTTGCTCTTTGCTTGTAGCAAATTACTTGCAAGCCTCATGACCCTCATATTCTGGCTCCCTTGACCCCTCTGGATGGACCTCTGCTTTCTGGACTGTTGGACTGGACTTCGACCTGGCTTGGCTCTGCGGTTTCCTTAATAGTTGCTGTATCAGATATTCCTCGCTGCCACCTCCTCCTCCTCGCAGCAAGTATTCTCACCTTCTCTCTCTTGCTGGCAGTAAGGCACAGACAGGGAGTTGGACTCTAACAGACACCCTTTCTCCCTCCCCATGTAAGAGCATTCAACCTTCCTTCTACAGTTCCACCCACACACACACATGACATGGGCATCTGGTGACTAAAGGAGGGTGGCAGACAACCAATAATCATCCCGTTATATTCCTATAGCTCAATGCACAACAACAAAGTCATTTTCCAGTACCTCCTGGAGCCTCTCCAGAGGTCCCAGGACATGACGTTGTCATCATGTGCTTAACCATACGAACATAGTCAGACATGCATTGGCTGCCCCCACCCTCCTTTGGCTACAAAATGGCTGTCTTCAGAAGGTGGGTTCTCTGTGCAGAGCGGTCATTGCATGGAGGAGGTAGAGAATACCTCCTCCCACCATGGCCACAAAAGAACATATGCAGGCGTATGTTGGACTTCAGTCACCGACAAGATGCCTTACTGTAGATTTTGTAAGGTCTGTTTCTTTGCAAACACACAAGCAGGAAGCACTTACATTTAAAAATGTGTTTTAAAAATTACTTTTTAAAAATATTGATCAGGAAAGAACATTCCGAAATGGCATGTTTAGGGGAATTGTCCTTTCCCTGCTTATATGACTATATTGCTTCTGCTAGCGTGGGTAGAACAAAGTGAAAGAGAAACCAGACTATTGAGAACAAAGTGAAATATGCACAAACTGAGTATTAAACCCCTGCCAATTTACTTGGCAGAAAGTCAATTGCAATCCCACTAGGAACTTACGGTTGAGGATCAATTGTTGAGAAGGAACTGGCAGTGTGAAAGCCTCCTCTGTCTATCCCCTAATCCCCTGCCCTCTCGCTCACAAACATACACTGTACCCCACTCCCCATCCCAAACGCACAGAGGTATGTGTGCTACTTCCCACTTCTGACAACTCTCCTGTTCAAAACTTTCCAGAGAGATATCTATATCAAGAAACTGTCCAACAATTAGCACCCATAAAGAGACATCGACTAACAATCCTGGGCTATTAACCAGCAATCTCTCTGGCAAAATAATGCCTGGCTGAAAGCCATAACAATAAAATCAGCCACAAAAACACATTCACATCCCTGTAACTGCCCTTGCAGTCAAATTAGTCAATAAAAGAGTCAGTAGCACTGCAACCATCAGATGCTAAGTTTAATATACAATAACTGAATTATATCAGACTTTTTAAAGGGTGTCTGTGTGTCTATGCTTGTGTTTGTGTGTGTATTGGAATTATGTAACAAATGAAAATCAGCAATAGCAATAGCAGTTATTTCTATACCGCCTATCAACTAGTGTTATCTAAGCGGTTTACAATGTATTTTAGCTAATTGCCCCCAACAAGCTGGGTACTCATTTTACCGACCTGCGAAAGGATGGAAGGCTGAGTCAACCTTGGAGCCTGGCAGGATCGAACTCACAACCTTGTGGTTGCAGTACTGGCATTTAACCACTGCGCCACCAGGGAAAAGAATCCTTGACCAACAAATTTAGAGGATCAGCACTGAGACTCTGAGAATGACTGATGTTCTATAAGCTGAAGCTATAACTAATGAGATGCATGGGTTGTTTAGCACTCAGGAACCGAAAGATTTTACTAGAGGGAATGCTAGCCACTTAATTGGCTTGTAATAAAAAATAAATTTAAGTGGGAACTTAACTCTTAACATTGCTGATTCAACATTCAGGAGTAATGTTTAACTGTTGCATCCTTCTTGGTTTCTTTTCTGCATTGCTCTTGAGATGTCACAATGTAATTGATGCATTTGACAGCTGACAACAAGTTCAGCCACACAGATATGATGGAGCAATGATCAGTCAGGATGTATAAGCTCAGCTATAAATTTTTCTCCTAAATTTTCCTCTGATGAGTCTGAAAAACTCTCTAAAAATCATTGATGAAATTGCCCAGATGCCTGGCTTTACAGAAAGCATTTTGCAGATTAGAGTCAAAGCAAGGGGATATATGTGGCTTGCCTAAATTTATACTGAAAAGTCAGGGGCCGAGCTAGAAAGACCACATATGCACCTCAAGCCTTTCATTTTGCAGGTGTGGGGAGAGATCAATGAGATCAGCTGCAAGGAGGAGTCTGTTGAGTTCATTACCATCATTGAGTCCATTAAAGTTTAGGACCCAAACAGCAACCACATCTTCGAGTTCATCCTTGTTAGCAAGGATTTCTTGCAATATTTGTGGAGCCTCATTAACCACATAAATTACAGACCTTCTTGGGCAGAATGCTGCTCTGCTGAAGATCTTCATCTATGGCCCTTTCCGCACCGGGCTATTAAAATGGTGCAGAGCGACCTCCAACGGAGGTCTTCTGCACCGTGGAGTGGACTGGGGCGGACTACTTTTTGTAGTTCCGCACCTCAGTCCGGTTCGGAGCGGCTGGAACTGGTCACGCAGCTTTTTAAAAACCTCTTTGAAGAGGTTTTTAAAAAGCACGGAGCACGCGACTCCGTGTCGCTCCGTCGCCACGCTCTGGTGTAGATTTGCAGGCGCACACTAGGGCGTGCCTGCAGATCTGCCGGGGGTGGGCTTTAGGCTGGCAAGCTTCTCCAGTTGGTGGAGAGCCTCCACCAACCGGAAGCTGCCATTTTGGACGCTGGAGCAGTGCGGAGCAACGAACTTGCACTGCTCCTTGTCCCAATGGACTTGCCCAGATGCTGAAGAAATCCGGTGAGTCCCATTTTTGCACAGTTCCTTTCCCACATGGGGAAAGGGCCTATATACCAAGGGAGGACAATTGTCAGGCTGCATGCCTGCCATCACTTCCCATCCTCCAGTTTTCAAAATCTCCCCTCCCCCAACTTTAAACCCTAAAAACACTCTCCACAACTCTATAGGATGTGGGGCGCAATTTCAGTAGAGTTTCAGGGGGTTGATTTTTCAGATCAAGATAGGGCTTTTTTTAAACCTGGAAGTTATACCCTGGCTGAATAAAAGTTTTTCCCTGGGCTGAAAACAACCCAGATGGAGCCAATAATGTGGCAAAATTGCTTCCATGGGAATGTGTATAAGGGGCATTTTTGAAAGAAAGAAAAATCTCCCCAAAGGGGGATTCTGGAGGGGAAAAGAGGCCAAGATCCTGTATCTGCCTACATGTGTCTTGCGTAGCCAGAGGCATATGTAGCATAAATAGCACCTAAGGCAAGTGTGGAAGTTGCACCCCTACCTCCAGAGCCACTTTCTCCTTCTCCTCTTTCTCTGCCACTTCTGGCATTGCTTTTTTTCACCCCACTGGCATTGATGCCCGGGGCACATGCCCTACTTGCCCCACCCTAGATAAGCCTCTGTAAGTAGCTAAAGCTTTGTAGCTACATTTCCCAAAGCTACTCCCCAGACCACTTTGTACGCCATGCAGCTGTCTCCCTACCACATAGCCATTTCCAGGTCACTGGAGAGCAAGAGGATCAGCAACATGTGTCCAGCTATTACCCTATAGGTGGATGTGCTGAGACAGACAACCACAGGGACTTTTAGGGGGCTCTGGCACAATCCTGCAGATGAGATCTTTGCAGCACTTCCAGTTAAAGGGAAATAGTTGGACACATCCCCACTGGACCCTTTGCTCCCCACAAACCCAGAAATGGCTGTTTTGGGGACTGCACATCTTACAAATTGGGTTTTGGTCATTGCATGGTAAGAAGTCTGACCTATATAATGATTTTAAGAAAACAGTAGTGACATTGTAAGGTAGACTTATGACATCAAGACTTACCAACTGAATGCCAGACAGCACTGGGGAGCCACGTGAGACTGATTTATCTTTAAGCAATGAAAGATATTCCAAGACTTACACAAGTCTCAGTGGAATGCCTCCATTTGGTAACTTCAAATTCCTGAAGATGGAAATGCCATAGTCAACCCCAATCTCTCTCTCTCTCTCTCTCTCTCTCTCTCTCTCTGTGCAGACCTTCATCTATGAGCTAACTCTGAACAGTGAATCAGGCTCCATTTGAAAAGGATAAAATTTCTTTCTCCAAAGATGAGAAACTGAAGCTAGAGAAATGATAAGTTGTTTAATTTCATTTACATTTCTGAAAAGGAAATTATAATAGATAGTGAAACAGTGACATTCAAAGTATCTAGAACAATATACAGCTATTACTAGTGGTCAACATGAATTTGTTCAGGACAAATCATACCAGCCTAAATGATAGAATAAACTTATGCAGTAGATGGGATAAACTTATGCAGTAGATAACAGGATTGTAATGAACATCATATATCTGGACAGCTCTGACTCTTCCAAGCCTGCTATCTTCCTTTTGCTGTGGGAAAAGAAATAGTTTGCAACCATATTTCTGATAGCATCACCTTGCTGTCAGCCTTCTTTGATACTCTTTCCATTTAGTGTTTCTATTCACATGACTTTTCCTGCCAATTCCCAAAGCAAGATAAAATACTCTTTCAAGTCCATTGTTCTTTTACTGCTGCTTAACCTGCTCTTTCATTTTTCCTAAACTCTCAAGCTACTATTTCTTGACAATTTCTCTACCCAATTCACCTGACTGTAGTTTACCTGTGATCTCTGATCTATCACCCAGTTTTTCAATATTTGTAACTATCAACACTAATTGTCTCTCTCCAACTGAACGCACAACTTTCATACATAAAGGATTGGCCCTCCTGCATTTCAAGAACATTCTGGGCATCCTTCCTCCTAAGAGTAAGTCAAAACTACATTTGTTTTTGTTGTTGTTGATTACTGTTGGCAGTGCTAAAAAACAGCCCCACTTTTTAAAATGATTGCATTGGACATTACACATCTCAGTTGACTTTCCTTGCCCACACTTACATCAGCACAGAGCCAAATATGATAGGCTATTCACACTGTAATGTCATCTTGTTCACTATGTGATCCCCGATTAGGTGGAATTTCCCAACTGATTAAATCAAGACAATGCCTTCATGCTCAATGGCCTTATTTTACCCTCATGGGCATCATTGCATAACTGAGCTGCATTTACAATATAGCATTTGATGTCAATGTAATCCCTATGTGAACCTCTATTACCTGGGATCATTCAAATGACTACTGCAGGAAGCAGACAAAAATGACTTAGACACAACAGCAGCCAAAGGTAACACACCACCAAACAAGATTACAGTACTGAATGTTCACAAATAATGTATTTAGAAAATATTCCTGTGCTCCCACAACAACTATAATCAACTTGAAAATTGAAATTGGATAGTATTATATTCAGCCATAACTATACATTCTGATGTCCAATACCTAGATGCTTAGAACATCATAGTAACTTCATTATCAGTAAGCATGAGAGCTGTTGGTTATGTGTTAAAGCAGTAGCATCTGTATTCAAGACACAGGAATGAACAGGATCGGAAAATCCTTGAGGTTTGAAGAAGTACACAACATCATTGGGGGAAATCTTAAATGTACTGTTGACCAATGATCTGAACAAGGAGAGCACCTCATTTGGCTTTGTAGGGGGATGTACCTCCCTAACCCCTGCTAAGACTGGTGCCTAAAAGACGGTGGAACCCATCAAAATAGCCCAAAGAGAACTAAGGAGGCTCAGAGGTGGTGTAGGTGTGCTATAGAGGAATGGTTGGGAGAGAGAATGGAATGGTAGTATTATGGAGAAAGGTATGGCTCACTGGAACAGTGAATAGAAGCCCCCAACACTGCAACACCTTGTTTGTGGCTATTGGCATTTGCTCATACCTAGAAAAGCAGAGGGTGAGACTGTCCCGTTGCTTCTGGCTACCATGACACTGATCCCTGTCTCCACAAAGGGTACAGAGAAGTCTACAATTTGAGAACGCTCCTCATTGATGGTGAGGGATCCAATGGCCATGTCTGCTCGCTTGTAGTACACCTTGAGAATTCAGAAACAGAAAGAGAAAATGACAACAAATCCTTACACACACAGAGAGATCCACACAATAAAGCAAAGTGTTTCACACAAGTGGATTCCTTCCCTGTCTCTTGCTGCATCTTTTGCAAACAGAAGAGTCTAAGCCCAGAGGTGCAGTGCTAAGAGTTGCACTTCCTCCAGGGTTGTATAGCAGAAGCAGTGAGGAAAAGCAACCACAACTGCCAGCTCTGAGCATCCTATTTCTCCACCGCCTGCCTTGCTGCACCTTTGGCTTTTTGCTTCTGGCTGTCACTGCCTACCCTGGCATAACACACCAACAGGAACCTAGGACTTACTTCTGAGTAAGCATACATCAGCACTTTGAAGGAGCCTGTTCACATGGAAGTTCCATATAAAATATGTTGCCACTCTCAGGTCTCTTTCACATTACAGTTATAGCACTTTGATTCTATTTTATTTGCCATGGCTCCATTCTATGGAATCCTGGAATCTGTAGCTTTGTCTGGTATTTAGAATTCTCTGTTAGAAATTTCTAAAGCCGCACCAAACTACAAATCCCAGGATTCCATAGGATGCAGCCATGGCAGCTAAACTGCCTGCTCCTAGGTTCTAGGGAGTTAAGGATGGCTGTTCCTCACTGTCCGTCCAATTGCAGGCAAAGACTTTTTAAAAATCTGACTGGTTTTTGAGAACTGAAGGTTTTTAAAGGATGCACTTTTGAGAGTGTGCTGTACTGTGTTAATTGTAATTTTTTAAAAAAAAATCGCTTTTCTAAAATTTTAATTGCATGGTTTACATAATTTTTAGTGTAGTAGGAGCAGCAGTAGTAGTAATAAATAAAAAGGTATAAAATTGCTGTAACTGTGCAGTGTACAAGTCTCAGCTCAAGTGTGAGACCTACTCTTGGGACCTATCTTGTTTCAAGTAATACCACTTTGACCTTTTCCAGTGAGGAAAGGCAATCCCAACCCCAAATAACTTTTTGCTACCTGAACTGAAGCCCAAATGGGGCCCCTCCCTGCCTAGCACCAAATAGTTGAGAAAGTCTTGCTATACCATTCAGAGACCAACTCCTACTTCCATCTAGCTTCTCCAGTCCACTCATCCCCACCAGTGTTGTTTAGAGCAAGTTGCTTCATCTATGCATGCCAGACCCACCCCTCCCCGCTCCTTAAAACCCCCTCCTCCCTCTCCTTCCCATTCATCACCCTGTTTTCCTGCATCTCCTATTAGCAGTCTTCCCAAAGACACGTGTAGGACAAGGGCTACACTGGGCCAGAAATAATTTTATGGCACAATTTGCTAAATTCAATATGTTTACTTCCAACAGACTCCCACTCCCAATAAAATCCCTCAATTGAAGAAATTCCATAACTGGAATATTTTGAGGAATGTGGAGGGGGAGCTTGGTTGCATCAACAGACCACTTCAACTTTCCCAAAGCAAAGAGAAATTGGCTGAAGAATTTGACCAGCACCATTCAGGAAAAAAAATGCTTCCGAGGCTGGTCCAGATCACAGACATTTCCTGATTTTTCAGAAGCCTTAGCACCTCCTCTGTTGTGGAAAAAATTAATAGCTGAAATCCCAGAGCAAAAATAATTCTTATTTGTATGAGTGGGGGAAAATATCTCCTGTTAGAAGGCAGGGCTGTATATCTAATAATACCCCTTGCTTGACTTCTGCCAAGCTCTGCCTTTTTCTCTCTCTCTGTCTTAGGGATCGTTAGCTGTATTTGCCAACACACAATACAGTCAGGCCGCTTAGTGCTGCTCTGCTGACTCACAGTGACTTGAAATGTATCAGCCGACACCCAGTTCAGATCGATTTATGACTTTTTGGGGGGCCATTGCAAAGCAGCTGGAGCACACTAAAGCTGAATGTGGTGTTATGGCTCAATATTTCTATTCCATTCTAATAGCTCAGATAAAACTGTCCCCTCCATTCCCTGGTTATAGATGTCTGTTTGCATCTAGTGAGAGGTACAAGCTCAAATCAATGCAATGAGACTTACTGTCACGTTCAAACTACTTGATTTGTTAGCCATCAAGGATTAAACTGACCTGGGCTCTTTTGCACCACACAGTCGCACCACAGCCTTGTGATTCCACTTTAACGGCCACGACAGTGCCCAATGGAATCCTGGGATTTGCAGTTGAGGGAGGGGCATTTGGAATTCTCAGGCAAAGATTGCTCTCAAGCGCCTCACCAGACTACAATCCCCAGGATCCCAAAGAAAGTTCTCATGGTAGTTAAACTGGAATAATTGTGCTTTAACTGTGTAGTGTGAAAGGGCCCAGTTCCAGAGGCTGTCAATTCTTCCAAATGTATATGGACCTCGGAGAAGTTCCAAAAATATGTGGCCCCTTTGTGAACATATGTAAGCTATTTTATGACTTGTTCCCTGTACATAAGATAAAACAAAAATTACAAAGTACAATAGATAGCAGCACAAAAATCTTCAAGTGTGAACTGATTTGCAATCTGGCAACTTCGGTGTAAGAATAACAGCCTGATCCTAATATATTTTATTGAATGACCCTACCAACCCACAAAACATGGGTGATAACAGAAGCTTTGAGAGATTCATAAAGTGACTAAAGAAAAAGCTTCTCCTTTTCTATTTCAGCACTAGGGCCTCTATCCACAGAAAAGCCCAGAGCAAATGCACCAGTTGAACCAATAATAATCCAGCCCTGGTCTCACATCTGGGCTCTCTTGTATATTGATTTACCTATTCTCCAATGATGTGAACTGCATGGAGTATAAGGAGCCCTGGTGGCACAGTGGTTAAATGCCGGAACTGCAGCTACAACGTTGTGAGTTCGATTCTGACGGGTTCCAGGTTGACTCAGCCTTCCATCCTTCCGCAGATCAGTAAAATGAGTACTCAGCTTGTTGGGGGCAATTAGCTAACACATTATAAACCACTTAGAGAGCACTTAGTAATAAGCGGTTTAGAAATACATATGCTATTGCTAAATATACATGTTATTCTAAGAGACTTTGGCTTTTAGAGTCTCTATCCCCTTACCTCTCCAATCATGCCATTCCAGAAACCGTCCACTATTTTCCCGTGTTTCCCGTTTGTCACCAGGTACAGATCGTAAGAGAACTTGACAGTCTTGGCCAGCTTCTTTAGGATATCGATGCAAAAGCCTTTGCAGCAGAGCTTGGTATATGGGTCCATAGGTCCATCTCCACTGAAAGAAGAATATGAAAACAAACACATAGATTAACCTGGGGTCCGGGGACCCCTGGGGGTCCACAAAGCCTTCTTAGAGGATTCGTGAAACCCTTCTGCTGGGCACCAACAGTAGCAGCAACAGAGATGTGGCAGCAATGGGGAGGGGTTTGCAGGTGATGACTCCTGCTGCTACTTCTCTGACAAAAAGGACACAGAGGGAGGTGTGTGCACATACCCAAACTATGACCTTTTCTGCAGTATACTCTTATAGTGCGATTATTCCACTTTCAACATCCTATGGAATCCTGGGGTTTGCAGCTTCGGGAGGGGCCGACTGGCCCCTCCCGAAGCTGCAAACCCCAGGATTCCATAGGATGTTGAAAGTGGAATAATCACGCTATAAGAGTGTACTGCAGAAATGGCCTATGACTCTGGAGACCAGGGCTTGAATCCCCACTCGGCCATGAAAACCCCCTGAGTGATCTCAGCCAAGTCACATTCTCCGAGGCTCAGAGAAAGGCAAGGGAAACAAATCTTGCCAAAAAAACCTGCATGAAACCTGCCTTAGGGTCGCCATAAGTTAGTTTTCAAAGGGGAGAGACATAATGGCTAGAAAAGGGGAGAGACATAATGGCTAGAAAGAACCTCCCTCTGCCAGTGGCACTTTGTTGTTTTGTGCCTTCAAGTCATTTCAGACTTATGGCAACCCTAATGTGAACCAATCACAAGTTGTTGTTGTTGTTGTTGTTTTGAAAAAAAGATTTCTTCAGAGGAGGGTTGCCTTTGCCTTCCTCTGAGGCTGAGAAAATGTGACTTTTCCAAGGTTACCCAGTGTACAAGCAGAAGTTTGAATCCTAGTGTCCAAAAGCCTTTAATAAATAAATATTTGAAAGTTTAAATAAATATTTGAATATTTAAATCTAAATTTAAATATTTAAATCTTGAGTTAAGTCTCGTGGGTCCCCAGGAAAAATTACATTTGCAGGAGGTCCCCAGTAAAGAAAAGGTTAAGAACCACTGATATAGATCATCCTGTTTTAGTCCTTTCCTCTCCTTTCTATGGTGATACCAAAGCTGGAAACTTTTTAGTTAAAAGGGGATAATAAATATTGTGAATAAGTAAACAAATTGTTTTCCCTCCCTCCCTCCCTCCCTCCCTCCCTCAGTACTTAAGAACCAGAACTTCCTGAACCAAAGTCTTTGGGCCTTTGCACATCTACTCAAAGCAGCATTATGGCTGTTCACTCTATTGCTCTGCTTCAGAGGAGTTGTAATTCAAAGGCCAGATGGACTTGGCAGCCTCAGGTACCTGCCACAGCCTGCATTGCTGCTGTCTTCATAAAAGCACAATAACAGAGAATCAGAAAGAGATCAGCACAGCACTGAATAATGGAGCATGTCCCAATCAGAGGATACGATGTACTCTTGTAAAACGAGCTGTGTAAGTTAATCAGTCGTAATAAAGGCTGACTTCCCACCTTTGTTACCTCGTGAGCATCTCTTTGTATGTGATGGCCATTACAGAAGACAGTTACACACACATAAACGCTCACATTCCTTCCAGCTGTCAACATGCATTTTTTTACTGCTTTTGCACCCTAAGCAGTTGTGAAGTTCTGGAGGCGGGTGTTTGTGGGCGGTGGGGGTGAGGGAATAGAGAAAGGGAGGAGGGACAGATCTAATGATGAAAAAATTGCTCCACAGGCTTCTAGTTGCTGGGAGAACTGATGCAGATGGAAGAATGCATACAATGTCTCCTAAGTCCCAAGGAACTGACCAGAGCAAAGGGGTAACCACCACTACAAAAAAAGTATCTTTGTCTTACATTACCCGGCAATTGGCAATCACTGCTAAACTTCTAGAGAGCAAACATTCTCTGCTTACAAAGGCAGGGAAAGGGACTGCATCTCTTTCAAGGAGTAAGCAGGCCAAAGAAGTCATTCCTCCAAGGAACAGAGGAAACTTAGCACTTCCTTCTAGTACAGGAAAAGCACTGTGTGCAGTTGTGTAGGAGACTGCTCATGTTCCACCTTAAAATGAGACTTGCTGAAAAGTCTGTATGGTTTGGCATTCAGAATGACATCTAGGCCATTTCCACACCACACTGTCATTCCACTTTCAACATCCTATGGAATCCTGGGGTTTGCAGTTTAGGGAGGGGCATTTAGAATTCTCAGCTAGAGAGCTCTTTGGCTTCAGTGAACTACAAGCGCCAGAATTCCACAGGATGTTTAAAATGGAATAATAGCACTATAACAGAGAGGTGTGGAAAGGCCCCTAAAGTGTCAACTTTTTCCAAATCTTTTTCCAAATTAGGGCCAGACCCATGGCAGTGTTGACAGTTCCCTACTTCATGCTTATTTCCCAGAGTCATGTTCCTCTATTGAACTTCTTGTGGAATATGTCGGGGGTGGAGATTTAATTCTAATTAATTCTGTAATTAGGCAGAACTGGTTGCTAGCATCAGGCAGCAGATGCGTAGAGTTGTCAGTCTGAATGTAGGGCAGGGCTCCAATACCTCTAATAGTACTCAAAAAGGAAGGTTAAGTGAAAAATTCAACTAAAAAGAACTAAACAACACAAAATCATTGAGTTGAAAGAGACCACAATGGCCATTAAGTCCAACCCCCTACCATGCAGGAATACACACTCAAAGCACCCCCAGAAAATAGCCATCCAGCCTCTGTTTAGAAACCTCCAAAGAGGGAGGCTCCACCACACTCCAAGGCAACATATTCCACTGGCAAATGGCTCTTTCTGTCAGGAAGTTCTTCCTGATTTTTAGGTGAAATCTTTTTTCCCGCAGTTTGAATCCATTGCTCATATCCTATTCTCTGGAGCAGCAGACAGCAAGCTTGTTCCATCTTCAGCATGACATCCCTTCAAATATTTAAACATGACTATCGTGGCATCTCTTAACCTTCTTTTCATGAGACTAAACATAACCAGCTCCCTAAGCCACTCCTCACAGGGCATGGTTTCCAGACTCTTCGCCATTTTGCTTGCTGTCCTCTGGACATGTTCCAACTTATGAACATCCTTCTTGAACTGTGGTGCCCATCTTCCCCCTCACCCCCCAACCCACCTTTCAGCTGCTGAATATCCCCACCAACACAGCCATTTGCTGGCTAGTGAAGAGTGGGATGGGGATGGTATAGAATAATCCTGCTACATCCGTACAGCTGTACACATAGCACTGATGTTATCCTTCAGTGCTGCTTGTCCAGGTATGACCTCCCCTAGCAGCCTGTTCCACTCAGATGTTGTGAATAAGACCTAGAAGGGCCTTTCAGAATTTCTGTTCCCGTAACAACTGAATGCCTTCTGCCAGTTTTCAACTGATACTGTTTTTGGAGGAAGAAAGTAGCTGTTCTCTCACCCAGCAGGTTGGAGGACGACTCAACTTTGATCAGAGAGCTGCAGAAGTTAGCAACAAGCAAGTGATTAATAGCAACGGGCAGACTTTTCAGGCTGGGTCCCAACAGGGCTTGTGCTGGCCGGCCTGGTTGCCCATGACCACCTTCCCAGCTAGCTGCCTCCCAGGAGCAGCCACAGCCTTGAAATCCACAGGCTGGGTTGCCACACATAGACTGCCCTGGCAGTATAACTGATGAACCAGCTCACTGGGCAGCCTCCTGAGACACATTCCACTTATAATACATAGAACTGGAAGTGAGGACTCCACTCCAGGGACTTCTCATGGTGTCAGGAATTTCAACTGTACATGCAAGCCAGAGGCATTGTATTGACAGCTTCAGCCCTGGAACAAAGCCCAGCTCTGGCTAGAATCGCCCACAGCTGTCAGTGTTGGAAGAGTACTTTGCTTCCAACCTCTAGGAAGCAGCCTCTTCTGCTGGCATGCTTGCTTCTCTAGAAGTCACCACCATTTTCTCTGGGTGGGGCTGTTCTCTCATTGACAGACTCAAGACAAAGAGAAAGTCAGCGAATGAGCATTTTCCCAGCTTGTAGATGCAGCAATAGGAAAGCTGCACCAAAATGAATGTCTTCCTGTTTTGCAACACTTCAACCTATGGAGAGGGAACCCATGAGGAAAAGGAAGGAGGAAGGGACTAGTGGTGATGTGATCACTAGGATTCAGCAAGCCAGGAATCATCAGTTTGTTAAAGCTAACTGCCTTTGTCTTTGTCAATGTGTACATTTTCCTTGCTAAATCAGAAGGAAAAAATTAAATCTTCATTGTCTGGTAATTGTTTCCACTAATCAAGGCAACTCCCACTTATAGTATCTGCAAAGTCAACAAATGGCATTCAAACTAACACCAATGAATCTTCCAGCCATGATCCAGTATCCATCATGGTTGTATAAATTTTATCCAAATTCAGTTAACTGCATGATATAAATTAAAATGTTAATTTACATTCATTTTTTCCTTCCAGCTCCTGATTTACTTTTAGTGGAATTCTTTTCCCTGGACCTGGACCTGGACCTGTGGGAGATCCATATTCTCTCCATGGCCCAAGACAGGAAATACCATATATTGAGTCACATACTCAGGGACCATAAAGATGGAGGTAAGTGTGATATAAAAAGAGGACTCATTACAGCAGTATCCCCAACCTGGCCTCCTCCAGATGTGGTAGACTATAGTGCCCATCATTCCCACCCAGCACTGGCCATGTTAGATGAGGTGATGGGGGTTGTAGTCCAACATGTCCAGAATATTTCCACTTTACAAGTAGGTTGCTGGTCCTGAACTTTCACACTTATCCTTTTTCTTAGAAAGTTACCAAAATGTCCCACAGCTGCAGAAATGAACACTGCTGCTCCTCTCCACTTCTTCCCATTCAACATGCATCAGGCTTCCTCCCATTCATCATGCATCAGACAAGTTTGATTCTCATAGACTCTGAGAGAAAGGGCACATCCAGATGTCCTCACAAAGTCAGAAAGCTGTAAATGTGGTTATGAAGCACTTCCTTCACTACGATAGGGCTGACAGAATTTGCAGTTCAACAGCATCTGGAGAGCCACAATAGGCCACTCATGGCAGCAACTTTAATTGGCTTAAGCCCTAATTTCATGCTTGGTCAGCATACAATCCTGGCATTCCTTGAGCCAGCTGACTTGCAACTAGGTCAAGGGTAAATATCCACTCCAAGAACTACTATGAACAACACTTGAAAGACTCATTGATTCTTGAAGCTTACTCCCTGGCGGTGGCCCTGCTAGCAAAGGAGCCGCCACGCTGGCAAACAACTATAGGAAATGTCACCTGTGTGAAAAGGACTGTGTCTGTTTACCACATGAGCTAGGAGCCATCCTCAGTCTCAGCCTAACTGCTGAACTCATGTAATGTTTACCTATCATCTTCCTGTCTGGATTCTGCAAGGATGTGAACATGAGAGGTCCGTTCACACTATACAATTATAGCAATATTATCCCACTTTAACTTAAATGGTTCCATCTATGGAAACCTGAGATCTGCAGTTGAGGGAGGGGCCTTTAGAATTCACAGCCAGAGAGTTTCTCTGGCATCTCTGACCAAACTACAAACTCCAGTATTCCATAGGATGGAGCCATAGCAGTTAAAGTGGAATATTAGCACTATAGTCATGTAATGTGAATGGGCCCCAGATCTCCACTTCTCACCTGTTAGATCATAGATCATACCTAGATTGTATCTGCCTGCCTGCCTTGTTTTCCTTTTTCTGTGATGAAAAAGAGGGCCTAGAGAGATACCAGTTAAAAATGCAATGGCTTATAAAGTGTGCATATTGTTTAGAAGAAGAAAGACAACATGAGCTATTGTGGAAAAGGAACCAGAGTGGTGTAGTGATGTAGGGACTCTGGAGACCAGGATACAAATCCTCACTCAGCCATGGAAACCCACTGGATGACTTTAGGCAAGTCACACTCTCTTGGCCTCAGAGAGAGGCAAAGGCAATGCCCTCCCTGAACAGATCTTGCCAAGAAAACCCTGTGACAGGTTTGCCTTAGGGTCACCATAAGTCAGAAAATACTTGAAGGCACACAACAACAACAATGGCAACAACAACCCTGACAACCAGAGTTCAATTCCTTACTCAGCCATGGAAACCCACTGGGTGACCTTGGGTGTGTCACACACTCTCAGCCCCAGAAAACCCTGTGATGGGTTTGCCTTACGGTCAGCATAAGTTAGAAACACCCTGAAGGCACACAACAATAACAACAACAATATGGAGGTTTGCTGGAAAGCCAGCCTGGGATAAAATTGTATTGCTTTATAGTTCAAGTAAACCAACTTTAAACATGAAGAAAGTTATATGCCTCGTCTAAATTTGCTCCAGGTTAAGTATCCCATCCTTTAACGCCATTTCCTTTTTCCCTTTCCCCTCCTTTACCTGTCAGTGTGGTTGGGCTGCTTCCGGCATGGAACGGTATTACGGACGCACACTCCTGTGGTTGGGTCTGTGTTCTCCACAATCACAAAAGGTCTCTCCTCCAGCGTGGCAACTGTGAGGTGACGATTGTCCGCCATAGGCTGCAGGAAGGATCCATAGCGTGGCCACACGGGGTATTTCATGTGGATGATCCCCTTCTCCCATTTCCCCACCTGTGCACAAGCAGAAAGTGAAGGGGGCCACATGAGAGGAGTGCCCCCAACCAGGTCCCCTCCTTTTCTCATTCAGGCTGTGCAACATGCCATCTTAAATTGTACCTAATCAAACAGGACATTTTTAGCAAATGAGACAGGGAAGGAAGCCAGAGAGCCAAATGTCTGCATTGCTTTATAGTTCAGGCTAAAACAGCACCACGTAATGGCCCCAGAAAACAAAAGGAAGCTGGTAAGAATCATGGAACACCAGGATTTTAAGCTGATGGCAACCTTTGTCCTTTTTAGATAAAAACATCTACAGCCTCCAGGCATCATAACCTAGAACAATTCACCAGACAATTGGACAATAATGATATGCCAACAGGCAATGGAGGGCAGTTAACATTCAGCCTGTTTTGTCTGGACGGAGAAGACAGATGTTTTATTTCTTTCCCCCTGACTGAATGGAGATCATTTTTGGACACTCATTCCTGCTGCAGGGAACTATATGAAACAATGTTTATTGTTTTGGAAACAGATTTGGTGATATTCTCTTTAAATGCATTGGATTTTTAAAAGTCCTAGTGGAAATTAGTTAGATAGAATATTTATTTACAGAGACTGAACATAAACTGGATCATAACCTGCAGGCAGAAGGCATTTGGATTTAAAATAGAGAAAGTTTGGAGCGGTTTCCTTTTGTTTGGGAACGTTTGCCCAACTCCATTAATGAGGTGGAATACAACCTGGCCTACTGCTCACCCCAGGTCTCCTGCTCCCCATCTGCCACCTCATTTGTAACCCTGTTACTTAGGCATTGCAGCCAACAGCTGAGTAATGTACTTACCAGAACGCTTGAGGGCTAGTATTTGAATTGCTTCCCTGGAGAAACCAAACCCTACTTCTTGTCGTATGCAAGGGTAAAAATATTACCATGACAAGGATTAAAATGACCATTCCATACAATTATGTGCTGAAAAGCAAAAAAATATGTTCTACCATTTTGGAGTTCTTTAACCATCCCAATTACAAATGCTACCAGAATCAATACTGAGATACACCTAATGAGCAATAGCCAAAGCTATTTTTTACTAGACCAAAATGGCAACAATAAAACAAAACAAAATAAAATAGGGATCACTACAGTATTGTGGTATTTTATTCTACAGAATGCACAAAATTCATCTAGGTTGTTTAGATTTTTTGAAAATATTTATTAAGATTATTGTTGTTTTACTAAAACTATTTTTTCTTTTTATTTATTAATATTTTTATGTACTACAACAACAAAAACTGTACAACAAAAACTGATCAAACTGGGGTGCTGGTGGGGCAAGAACAATTACTATGGGAGAAGTTGCTAAGACTTGAATTTTCCTGTTCAATGATATGAACCTTGGAGGTTCAGAAAGCTCACATAAAATCCAAGACAACCACTGTATCTCCCTCCTCCACCCCAAGGATTTTAATTCTAGCAAGAGTGTGAAAAACCAACAACTAGAGGTAAGGCCAACATCTTATTTGATGCTGGCAGAATATAACACTTTGCCAGCATACTTATACTAGTGGTACAGGGGATATTGGCTGCTCATTTCCCAGCTGTGTAACAGCAGCTGTACGGGGCCAGAATGCATGTCTACATTCAATTAGTGGTCAGTGGCAGCACTATGGCCCTTTTCACACGGCATTTTCCATGCAAAAGGGCCCCTCCAGCATCACACAAATGTGAGGAGCGGACCACACGACGCACTCACATTTGCGCAACGCTCCAGGACCTAGCAGGCATCGCTCATGCACTTATTCATTTTCGGCTTTAAGCCAAAAATGGTGCGCAGTCGCGCATCGCTCTGGGGTCCCGCGTGCACTTGCCATGTGTGCAGAGCCTTGGGAGCCGGGCCAGTCGCGCTTCCTGTCTCAGTGCAGCCTCGGAAGTTCCCAGGCTGCACTGTGAAAGGAAGAGGCGGGGCTCTCGCGCAAGCAGGCAGCTCGTGCGGAGCCAAAGGACCCCGGACACGAGAGCCTCTCTCT